>PVIY010034029.1:0-27525 GCA_004026745.1 Myrmecophaga tridactyla | reverse complement strand
ACCTTCACTCAAGAAAGGCCAATCAAGTTCAGAGTTTCTCTCTCAACTAGAAAAGCACATGGTGAACATGGCATCTGCTAGCTTTTTTTTCTAGGCTTCTTGTTTCATGAATCTCCCCTGGGATGTTTTCCTTCTTCATCTCCAAAGGTCTTTGACTGCTTCAGCTCTGGTCGCTCCTGTGGCTCTGAAGCTTTTTAAATTTATAGATTTTTTTTTTTATGGCCCAGAATGTGGTCTATCTTAGTAAATGTTTCATGTGCACTTATTTGAAAAGAGTATGTATCTTCTTGTTGTTAGGTAGAGCATTTTATAATTGTTAATTGCATTAAATTGATTGAGGTGTTATTAAAACTGGTATATTGTTTGCTGGAAAACAATATACCAGAAATGGAACGGCTTTTAAAAAGGGAATTTAATAAGTCGCAAGTTTACAGTTCTAAGGCCATGAGAATGTCCAAATTAAGGCACCAACAAGAGGTTACCTTCACTCAAGAAAGGCTGATGCCATTTGGAACATCTCTGCCAACTGGGAAGGCACATGGCGATGTCTGCTAACTTTCTCTCTTAGCTTCTCATTTCACAGGGCTTCCCTGGGAGTGTTTCCTCCTGCATCTCCTAAGGTCTCTGGCTGTGTGGGCTCTGTCAGCTCTGAAGTGACTGTTCTCCAAGGGTCTTCATTAGTTAGTGTCTCTGTCATTTCTGAACGTTCTCCAAAATGTTTCCTCTTTTAAAGGATTCCAATAAACTAATCAAGATCCTCCTTGAATAGGTGGAGTCACATCTCATCTAATTAAATGCCACACCCACAATTGGGCACGTCACATCTCTATAGAGATAATCTAATCAAAAGTTTCTACCCTACAGTACTGAATCAGGATTAAAAGAACCAACTGCTCCCACAAGATTGAATACGGATTAAAACATGGCTTTTCTGGGGTACCTAATACTTACAAACTGGCACACTTGTTGATTTTCTTTGCACTTGTCTATCAACTATTCAGTGTAGGATTTTGAAATCTTAGACTATTATTGTGGATATGTCTATTTCTCCTTTTAGTTCTATCAGTTTTTTTGGTTCATGTATTTTTTTTTTTTTTTTGCATAGGCAGGCACTGGGAATGGTTCGTGTATTTCGAACTCTGTTATAAGGTGCATACGCATTTAAGGTCATTATATACTCTTAATTTATTATTTACTATGTAATAATAATGTTTTTTATTATAATAACAAGTTTATTATTTTATTAAAATAATAAGTCTTATTTTATTAAACTTATTATTTAATAAGTTTTTTTGCAGATACACTTATTATCTTATGCAATAATTACTATCTCTTTTTGATAGAGGAGAAAATTGTGGTAAAAATGATGAAGAACTTTGCACAAAGTTATATACAAGGATAGAAATCCAAGCTGTCAGGTTCCAGAGAAAATTTTAACTAACATACTCTTCTGTGTGGAGAAGGGATTTGATGTTGGCGATGCAGAATATTAAATTCCTTGCTCCTTTTGTTGTAGTTGCTGAGCTAGTGCAAATCCTAGGACATTGTTCACACCTATGATAAGACAGAAGCACAAAATACATTCTTTGGCCAAATAGAAATAATTTGGGTCAGAGCCATCATCTAAGTTCCATATATTTCTGTTTCTCTGTTCTAGTTTGCTAGCTGCCGGAATCCAATATACTAGCAAGTGGAAAATACAGAACTTAAACATCATCTTTGATTAGAAGTCCAATACTCTTTCTCTGAGTGATTCAGCAAAAAACAAAGGTTGGGCCTATCGTAAAGGGTCCTAAATTGTAAGCTTTTACAGCAGTCACATATATTCAGGAGTTAATATACCAGAAATGGAATGGCTTTTAAAAAGGGGAATTTAATAATTTGCTAGTTTACAGTTCTAAGACTGAGAAAATGTCCCAATTAAAAATGTCCAATCAAAGGCATCCATGCAGGGAAAGATACCTTGGTTCAAGAAGGCCGATGAAGTTCAGGGTTTTTCTCTCAAGTGAGAGGCACATGGCGAACACAGTCAGGGCTTCTCTCTCAGCTTCAAGGGCACATGGCGAACACAGTGTCACCTGCTAGCTTTCTCTCCTGGCTTCCTGTTTCATGAAGCTCCCCGTGAGGCGTTTTCCTTCATCATCTCCAAAGGTCACTGGCTGGTGGACTCTCTGCTTCGTGGTGCTGCAGCATTCTCTGCTCTCTCCGAATCTCCTTCATTCTCCAAAATGTTTCCTCTTTTATAGGACTTCAGAAACTAATCAAGACCCACCCAAATGGGTGGAGACATGCCTCTACCTAATCCAGTTTGACAATCACTCTTGATTAAATCACATCTCTAGGGAGATAATCTGA
This sequence comes from Myrmecophaga tridactyla, assembly GCA_004026745.1. Lineage (NCBI taxonomy): Eukaryota > Metazoa > Chordata > Mammalia > Pilosa > Myrmecophagidae > Myrmecophaga > Myrmecophaga tridactyla. Next base: position 25,170 of record PVIY010034029.1, on the reverse strand, counting down.
TTACAATTTCAAACATACAGTATTGAATAGGGATTATTCTACCTTTATGAAATGGGATTTTGATTAAAACATAGCTTTTCTAGGGGACATACATCATTTCAAACCAGCACACTCTCCTAGAACCTCCTGGTGGCCTGTTAGTTGGCCTATGTCTTCTTGTCCCTGAGTTATAAAAAAATTGGTCCCAAGGTGACTGATGAGAAAGGAAGGAAATATCACTTAAATAGATTTTGGTAAGTCTATGAAATCCATTGCTAAGGATGCTCAGTAGTGAACCCCAATTTGCCAACAGAGCACCAATCATGCCTCTCCCTGACCCACTCCCCACGTACTTTTGTTTTTTTAATATATTTTTACTGATAAATCTTAACATATGAATATCCCATACATGGTTTACAATCAGTGGTTCACAATATCATCACATAGTTGTGTATTCATCACCATGATCACTTTTCAGAACATTTGCATCCCTCCAGAAAAAGAAAAAAGCTTATACATATCATACCCCTTACCCCTTCCTCTCATTGACCACTAGTATTTCCATTTACTCAATTTATTTTAACCTTTGTCCCCCCTATTATCTGTTCATTCTCCATCCATATTTTTAACTCATCTGTCCATACCCTAGATACAAGGAGTATCAGACACAAGGTTTTCACAATCACAGTCACAGTGTAAAAGCCATATCAATATACAATCTTCTTCAAGGATCAAGGCTACTGGATCACAGCTGAACAGTTTCAGGTACCTCCCTCCAGCCACTCCAACACACCATAATCCAAAAAGGGACATTTATATAATGCATAAGAATAACCTCCAGGATAATCTCTTGACTCTGTTTGAAATCTCTCAGCCACTGAGAGATTTTCTGGTGAAGAAGTCTCTCTCAATCCCTTGATGCCAGGTCCTGGCTCATCTCAACATGGGATTTCTGTCCCATGTTGCCAGGGATATTTACACCCCTGGGTTCCACATAGGAGGAGGAGGGCAGTGAGTTTACCTTCTGCATTGGCTTAGAGAGAGTGCCACATCTGAGCAACAAAAGAGGTTCTCTAAGGGTGACTCTTAGACCCAATTTTAAGTAGGCCTAGTCTTTCATTGTAAGAATAAGTCCCACACCAAGACCAAAGGCTCGGCCTATTGACTTAGTTATCTCCATCACTTGTGAGAATATCAGAAATTCTCTAAATGGGGAAGTTGAACACTTCCTCCTTTCTCCTCAGTGCCCAAAGGATACCTTGCAAATAATTCTTTATTCTCTGCCCAAATTACCCTGGGATATTGGGGCATCATACTAACCTGGACAAACCAACAAAGTCTGGCATGCTATTCAAGATTCCATGTACATATGGTATTCTCTAAACTGACCACACAAGTTAAATTAGGAAATGCACTACCAAAAATATAATTTTGCACCAAATAAACATCTCTCCCTTTGGTCTTACATAGAAGTTGAAATCTTAAGATCATCCTTTACTCTGTATTCTGACTGAGCTTAGTCCTATCCAGATCAGCTTCATTCATATCAATACCTGAAGTCTGAAGTCTGATCTCTTTTTCAACTTTTTAAACAGTTCCTGTATGGAGTAGTGCTGACTTTCATAGCTTCAAAGCTCTAATTCTGAGTCTCAGGTGTCACATACATACCCAAAGTTTCTGGGAGTGACCAGGTTATGAAAAACAGCTCAGTATCTCAGAATTTAGAACTGACAGTTACAACTCCTGAATATATGTGACTGCTGTAAGAGCTTATAATCTAGGACCCTTTACAATAGGCCCAACCTTTGTTTTTGCTGAATCACTCAGAGAAAGAGTATTGGACTTCTAATCAAAGATGGTGTTTAAGTTCTGTATTTTCCACTCACTAACAATAAGCATGACTTTGGGAACGTGACTTAATTTATCTAAAAAATGGGTCTACTATAGTATCTACATAAAGGTTATTTTGATAGCAATAAATAAAACACTGCTGCTACCACCACCACCACCACCAAAACTACTGCTACTGCTACTTATTATTATTATTAATCATCTTTCTATTGATACATAAGGTATGTCTTCTTTCAGTATCTGCTTGGCAGACTGTGAGTTAATAATGTTAATTATTATTAAGGCAACCAACAGAATGGTAGAAAATAAGAGTTTAATATTCAGATTTCATAAATAACTGCTACTACTTAACAAGAAAAGAATAAATGATCCAACTTAAAAATGGGCAAAGATCTTAGATAGACATTTCCACAAAAAAGATATGTACATGACCAATAGGCACATGAAAATATAATCAATATCATTAGCCATTAGGGAAATGCAAATCAAAACAACAATGAGGTACACCTTACACCTAGTAGAATGGTTATTATTTAACTAAATGTCAAATAAAAATGCTGGTTAGGATGCAGAGAAAAAGGAATCTTAATACATTGTTGGTGGGAATGTAAAATGGTGCAGCTGCTATAGAAAATAGTTTGGTGGTTCCTCAAAAAGTTAAACATAGAACTACCATACGATCCACTAATCCCACTTTTAGATATACCCAAAGAATTGAAAGTGGGGACTCAGACATATATTTGCACACCAATGTTCTAAGTTAAACATAGAACTACCATATGATCCACTAATCCCACTTTTAGATATACCCAAAGAATTGAAAGTGGGGACTCAGACATATATGTGCACACCAATGTTCTAGTAGCTTATTTGCAAGAGTGAAAAGCTGGAAGCAACCCTATATCCATCAGCGGATGAATGGATAAACAAAATATGGTATGTACACACAATGGAATAATATTCAGCCCTAAAAAGAAATGAAGTTCTGATACATGCTTCTACATAGATGAAACTTGAAAACAACATGCTGAGTAAAATAAAAAGGAACAGATATTGTTGATTCATATTATATAAAATAATTTGACAGTGTAAATCAATAGAAAGAGAAAGTAGACTACAGGTTACCAGAGGCAGGATGGGGAGGCAGAATGCAGATTTCATAATGGTTGTAAGGTTTCTATTCAGGGCGAGAGGAAGTTCTGTAATAGATGATGGTGAGTGTAGCACAACATTGTGAACATGATTAATTTCACTACTCCATGCTTGAGAGTGGTTGAGATGTGAAATTTTATGTTGTATATAGGTTTCCATAATTTTTTTTTAAAGAGAGACAATAACAACTAAATGCAACACGTGATTCTGGTTTGGATATAATAATGAAGGAGAAAATTCCTAAAAGGCCATTATTGGGACTTATGAAAAATTAGAATATAGACTGTAAGCTTTATATCAATATTATATTTTTTGAGCTTGATAACCGTATTTAATTAAGATGGTTACTTAAGTGAATATCCTTGTTCTCAAGAAAAGTAAATGGAGGTATTGTGTTCAAGGAAACTGATGTATGCAATCTATTCTGAAATGTTTAGCAGATAGATAGATGATAGAGATAGCTAGACAGCTAGCTAGCTAGATAGAGCAAACTTGGCAAAATGTTGGATTTGGGTTTCTGGGTGAGGAGTATGGTGAAGTTCTCTGTATGGATTTTGTATTATTCTTGCAACTGTTTTGTAAGCTTGAAATTATTTCAAACAAAAAGTTTATAGAAAAAATATATTATACAAAAAGAAAAAAAAGTATTATTTACTGAGTCCCTTCTATGCGTCATACATGATCTCGTTTAACTTTCATTTAATCCTGCAACCTTGGAGAATCACTGTGATATTACCCTTTTATAGAGGAGCTCAGAGAGGTATATAACTTGCTTATCATCATCACCCAGAGTGTATATGGATAAACAAAATATAAATTCCATCTGTAAGTAAGGGCCATGCTCTTTCTTTAACATCCCCCCCTTAATTTCCTCCCTCAAGTGATCGGGAGGTTGATCCAGGCCTGTCATGTTTCAAGCTGTACATTGTACAGTTCTAGGGAGTATCATTTTTCATAGACATGAATGTGAACGGCATCCCCTGGAGTATGCAATGCACAGCTTGCACAACTGTAGGAGGAGGCCCTGGAGTGGCTAATGTATATATTTAGAGGGGAGAGAAGAGTATGCTGGTAACCACAGCCTTACCCCATCAAGCCTCCTTTCAATTATTCTTGTAGATACTTTCTCTGCTTTTTATGATCCTGAGTAAGTGACCTGAAGGGGCCTGACTATACCATCTCTTACCATGTGGTGTGAATTTCTTAAAAAGGTGCTGTTGGATATACCTGCATTTGAACTATTCTTTGGTTATTTACCTTCCACATTTCCCTACGTGCCTTCAATCTTTGAAGAAATTGCTGTAAAAGAAACTCTCTGACTGAATTTGACATCATGGTATCAAATATATAGGCAAAAAGTGAGCTACTTTATTTGAGTTCATCTTGGAAGATTGCCTTCTTATACGTGTACATGCCAATCCCCTAAAAATCTTGGAGGCAGTCTTCTAAGAAATAAACCCTTTATGTCTTGTTTTCTAGAAAGCACAACTTAGCACTGCTCCAAGCCTTTGGCTTTGAAATATGCTTTTATGAGTATATGAGAGGGACTATGAATTTGGGGATATGATAGAAAACATGAATAGCTTTCAACTGGGCATGTTTTTTCCTCCCCTGGCCAACTTCCTAAAGTTGCTATGGTCCAAAGAAGCCTGAGAAGGGTCTAATAACTGGACTCTCAGTTCAATTAATAATTTCATTTTGTTTTCTCAGTAGTCATGAAAAAATTATACTCCCCTTACATTGATACAGGGTTTTACAGAAAGCTTTCACAGCAAGGAACTTTGATCTACACTATAACCTTGTGACATTGGATGCATAGATGAATTTATGTCTAAAAAATCAGGAATCTGGAACCTGAGGCTAGAAATGTTAAACAAGAAATGCAAATTCACAAAGCATCTAAGTCTGAAGTCTATTTGAATTTTTTCCTCCCAGCATGCCTGCAGCAATAACTGAATCCATTTGGAGATCATGGAGATTTAAATGCTTTGCTTTTCTCCAGTTCCAAAGTCAAAGCTTCACTATAATGACATGGAGAACATTTAAAACCTCTCCAAATTATTGTAGTTATTTTAGACTAATTAGATTTGAGTGAGTATTTCATGTCTTTGTAAGCTGTCTCAAAGCAGAAGTAGCCCTTTCTGTAACCTTTGTCTCAGCTACAGTGCCAACATAAACAACAATTGGGCAGAACCCCAATTGCTCTCTACTAAGAATTGTTTCCACAAGAACGACCCCAAGACCAAGCAGGTAGTCATAGCCCAAGATAAACGTGAGGCTCTCCTTGGCCTACAGAGAACAGCCCAGCCTGCTGATTTCCATTAGACAGATCATGATGCTACATTGAGGACTTGGAAATTACTTTATCCTTAGAGAAATCTGTGCTCACTCCCTCTGAAGGAGTCACCTCTACTACTTCTGTCTTAAAATGTGGCCTCCAGGGGGAGCATCAGTCTATTGTGTCTAAATGTATATGCCTGATAGAAGCATATGTATTAATGTTCATGGTCAACTGATGATAAATTAAGAGGTCCTTCTTGTTCTGTTTCAGTATCTAGGTTCTAGTGAACAGGAAGCTAGGCCTTTGGTATAAGAGGCAAAGGTTGTTTTAGAATATGGAAGGTTTCTTAATTCAATGGAGGCTGGTGCTCATCCACAGGTCAGTGGGGAGTTTAGCAAAGAGATTAGCTTGGATCAAGACTGGAGCAGATTGGAACCAGAGAGAGAATTTGAGAAATGGGAGGTCATGGTTTGTGGTTTAAAATAATCCTTGTGGAGCTTGACACGGTTCCCAAAACTTCTTCTTCTAAGGGAAAAGCCAGTGTAGGCGTTTCACTGACAGCTTATGTTTCTACTGCCTCCAGCACCTGTGAGTGCAAAATACCTTTATTAAAGCTTAACATGGGAAGAGAATTTATGCCACATAAGCACTTGTCTGACATATTCTCTCTGATTAGCCAGAAAGATCAAAAGAAGACAAGGAGAGAGCTGAAAATAGAGTTGCCAACTCTTCATTGAAAATAAATGCTTGAAAATATGTCTATTCTAGGGTACTAAATATTCTCTCTGGTCTTAACTGAAATCTTATATGCAACCATAATAAAAAAAATAAGTAGAGAAAACTGCAACTGCTATGATTCAACAGGAGGTATTTTTACAGCATCTTCTTGATCCGCCCCTACACATTCCCTGGGGATTCTCTAAAGCACCTCAGAGCTCTAAGGAACACAGTGAAAAACCACTCAACTGGGAAATTTCTAGAATTTCACTGTCTGGAATGAGGTGGTTGCTCTGTGGCAATTGTTAGAGAAGGTTAAGAAGAAAGGATTAGATGGTGAGCTCTTTGATGGAAAGGATCTTACCTTATTCATCTCTGTCATGCTGGTGACGAGCACAAGACCCAGCTCATGGTGGGTGTTCATTAGTGTTTGTTGAATTAAAGAAAACATTTTGAAAAGTTTGCATTTGAGTGTCAAAAAATACCCCGAACCAATGACATTGGAAAGAAAGCATGTTAAGAAGAAAGAATCCGGCCTGATACTGACTTGGCATCCTCATAACTGCCTACATGGAGGGTATCCTCTCACTATTGGCCCTACTGGGGAATGAGTATGAAACATCAATGAGTCTTTCAGCTCAATGAAGCTTTACTCTGCTGTATTGTCAGGTCCAGTTCATATTGCACCTTAGAGGTCAGGCCTCAAGCCCCTGTGCAAACTGGTTCCCAAATTTTAGAATGCATGAAAATCACCAGGGGAAATTGTAAAATATATAGATTCCTGGGCTATACTCTAGAGGTTCTGATTCAGCAGGTTGTGGGAAAGGACCAAGAGTCCTTAGGCCAATGGTTCACTGGTCACAATTTGCAAAGTTTTGACTGCCCTGGTCAAAGGTTCATACAGGTTATGAAAAGTGACTGTTTGCTTCTTGAGGTGACAACTATACAGGAAATTCAGAGTGGGTTTTTGTGAATTCTAGGCATCTAAGAATTTCCACCCGGAGCATAAAAGCAGCCCTAGAAGCACTCCCACTCCCCCCAGGGGTTCCCCAAATGGCAGCATCCACCTAGGAGGCTTCCCAGCTCATAGTCTGTGGTGGGGCTTACAGGAGCGGAGCCCTGAGAAGACCGCCCCAACTGCAGCTGCATTCTCCATGTGCCCTTTTGACACATTTCTTAGGGGACTAGAACAGCTCCTTACAAATCAAGCAGTAGTGGGAATAGGAACAAAATTATGTGGAAAGAATGACAGAACAACACGGCACAAATACCTATAACCTCATTCTTGCAGAAAAAGCCACTTTATTAGCAGCGTCTGTTCTAATCTACCAGCAGGACAGAATGGAAAAACCAAATGCCTTTGTAATTATGCTATTATTATCATTGCTAAATATTTTGACTATAAGAGCATGACCCTTTTTATGGTAATAACAACTCTCATTTGTTTATAGTGAGTGTTTTCCAGGGGCTCTTCTGTTCAGTCAATCCACAAAACGGGCTTGAGAGGTAGATAACACAGGTTTCACTTTAGCATATTAAGCAATTTTTAAACAAAGACACCTCATCTTAAGCAATATTGGTTCCATAGTTAGTTTCAATGTCAAAAAATATTTTTAATACCTTTGAGGATAATTGAAATAATGTGTAGAGGATAAAAAGGCTTTGAAGACATGTTAGAAAGGGAGAACCCTCCTACCCCCAATGTTCTATGCAATGGGGGCTTCGGAATAAATCGGTATGGTATCCATGTTTCAATAAAAATACTGAGTAATCAGTTTATAGTAAAAATGTTTTCAGATTATTGTGATGTCTGTCATCTCAGTTAGTCTTCAATCCTGTAAACTTTACTCAAATGAATGGGAAACTTCACAATGAAACTCATTAAATCTATAAACCCAATTTACACACAATTCTAAGGGAATATATTTGGTCTGAGGATGCCTGCTAGGAAGACTTTTGGTACTTAATTAGTGTTCTCTTAATGGAAATATATTTTTCAAACTTTTGGGAGCATATGCCCCCTTTTAATTAGCATTAAGAATCTCAAATTCCACCTTTCTTCCAATTCTAATGCATTCTCCTTTCTTCCTTTGAGACCAACTCTTCTACATAAATGGAATCTTCTGTTAACACAGAAGATGACATATATAGCATTGTACCAAAAAATAGGGTCCTTTCCTTTTTTCACTTATGACATGAAAGGGTTAAACTCAATCTCTAGTTTCCCTTCACACTCTGGCCTGCTATAATGTACCATCAGAAATATAACAAAACCATAAATTGTGATCAGGATTGATGAGAAATATAAAGTAGCTGACTTATTTCCCAGTCAGATAATTTCTCAGATGGGACTTTGGGGAGCAAGAACATCACTTGGGAAAGAAAGGAGAAAAGAATCAAGAGTCATGATCAGTGCTTATATATTATCTAGATAAGGTCTGGTACAGGAAAAAAATGAATGCAGTCAATCATACTTAGATGACTCAAAGGCAAAATCAGTTCAAGAGGAAAACTATTTCCCTGCCAATGTGGCTTTGAGCTCTGTCAAATAGCTACTGCTATTAAATCTGTCCAGGATGAAAGAACCACTGTCATGAGAAAGGACCTGAAAGTGTCTTTTTTCCTTGGCACATAATGTGGCAGTTTTCAGCAGTATTCTTGGCAGGAAGTATGTGTGTATGTGTTCTGACATGAATTGACTGGTTCTTGGCCTTCTGAGAATGCCAGCTAGACCGCCATCCTGAAGCAGACTATGGATTGTTTGATAAGATAAAAAAGAAATTAAACAGCTAGAGAGTAGACTGATACTGCTGGGGGACCAAAAAAATATCAGGGAAGAGCCATACGGTAAGTTCTTTTTAGATAATTTTTGGCATATGTATGATATCTGGACTTAACTGACAACTGCCTTCCAGTTAATACCCCATTGATAAAAAACTTAAAAAAAAAAAAACTTATATTAAGGAGCCACTAGGAAACCAACTCTTTTCCTCATCCAAAATTTGCCTTATATACTTTTTGCCATTAAAATGACACAAAAATGTCTAAAATATACTTTAAAAAGGATATAGTTTGTAACATATTGTCTAAAAAATATACACCAAATTTTTAAAAGAAATAATCTCAGTGATAAAAGTGTGTTTGTTTTTTGTTCTATGTTTATTTCTTATATTTTCAAAATAAAAACGTGTTATTTACATCATAAGAGAAATACTGTTTTTTATAAAAAGTGCAATTATAAACACAGCTAGCAGTTAAGAAAGGCTTACTCTGTAGCAGGCTTGTGCTCAGCACTCTGCATGCTTGTGTTGTCCATTTTAATCCCCCAAAGTACCCTCTGAAAGTGGAACTGTCATAATCTATATTTAGCCAGTTAAGAAGCAGACTTATCAAGGTTCAGTTAACTACCCAAGATAGTATACTGCAAAGTCAGGATTTGAACCCTGGTCTCTTGTGATTCTGGGCTTTTGTTCTGGACCCATGAAAAGAAACAAAAAGCCTCTTCAACTCCCTATTGCTGTTGAGCCCTAATACTTCTGATGAGACTGAATCACTGAGACAATCCCTTTAACATGAGATATTCTGGATTCTTATCCCAATAATCAGATATTTTCTCATCTCTTCCAAATCCTCTGCCCCCTTTTTAAATCTAGAACTCTAGTAAATTATTATTTCTTTTAACAAACCACAGAAACATGATTCTGAAGCTCAGTCTCATTTGTCAGGGCTTTAGATGGACTCGGAGACTGGTAGAAAATACATGGATGCCAGAAAATTAGTTATTTTCACAAATTCCTTGAGTTTAATTTTTCTTGTGAGTTGTCTCTTTTTAGAAGGAAAGAGCTCACACAATTTTGAGTGAATAAAAGTTCTTTTGGTGAGTTCAGGTTAATGGAGAACTTACTATATTCCTTAGGGGAGTGAAGTCAATGTTGTATTTGCATGCAGATGCAATATTAAAAATATTTCGCTTCCAACACTGTACAGGCACCCACCAATCAGAAAAGATGTCCTCCATGTCCTCATGGCTTCTGATGGGCCTTCCCTTGAAAGATTATAGAGAAATCTAGGAAGGTGGAGAGGGGAGAGGATAGGACAGCTGAGACAACAAGAGGTATGGGGACTAGGACTACTAGTTGTTTATTAGAGAGTGTGGAAGTACTTCAATATTTTCATGTCAGGTAAGGCCATACTTGTGCATGAAGCTCAACATCACCAGTGGTATATGCGTCCATGGCCTTGGGCAACATGACCTTGTTCTATGAGGTTGAACTTCTCCTCTCATCTTATACCACCATTTCAGCCTCTGCTGGATCTAGTTCTATAGCACTGACAAATTACTCCCTTCTTTTCCCATTTAAATTTATGCTGTTTTTAAACAGAAATTTAACCTTCTGCATAAAGTCACCCTGATAACTTTAGTCAACATTAACTTCTCACCTCTATCATAAATATCACTTCTTCATGATATCTTGCTTCTGAGCCCTGGAGCTCTTCCTTCTACATCCACCCAAAGCTTACTCAACAGAATGTCTCCTTTGGCTTTCAGGCGCCATAGAATGCAAGAGCTCTTATGGGCCACAAGGATAAAAGTTATATTCATAGATTAAAGTTTCATTTATTTGATCTAGCTTAATATTTTAACCCTTAAGTCTTTTTCTTAACATATCAAATCCAATTCTACTACAGGCTGGATAGTTCCTCAAGCTCTGCATTTTGCAGTTGTTCAGAGCTACATTTTTAGATACTTAAATTGATACCTCCAATCCAGTCATAGCCTCTTTCTCTATAACTTGACTATAAATTTCATGAGGGGAAGGACCTTGTCTGATGTGTTCACCACTGAATATCCAGCGACTCGTAGAATGTCTGGCACATTATACATGTATATGGCTGTCTGAATGCCAATGTAAAGTTTCTCTTTTCAGTTCAGTCCTATCCTAATTAATAAACAATGAACCCAATTCAGATCAGTCTTCTTGGGCAGAGTGGCTGCCAGCCACATATTCATAGTCTTCTCAAGCTGCTTTAGAATCTATTGCCCACTGTCTGCCTCTTGTCAAGGCATTTATCACAAACTGCCTAGTATTATAGTGATTTATGTACATTTAGCATTTCCTCTTCAGGCCTATTAACACTTAACATAGAGGATTTGTGTTTCATTGGCTTCATGTTCCCACTCTATCCTCAATGCCTAGCATGAATGTAGATATGTACTGTGTCTATCTGTATGTGTATATGCATGCATGCCACCAAATGAACATTTATCATGTGCCAGACACTATGCTAAGCACTGGGGATACAGCTGAGAATAAACAAACATCCCAGTCCTTGAGGTGTTTACATCATAGTGGAAGAGACAAACAATAACCAAGATAAGTAAGATACACATTTCCTTAGAGATTGTCAAGGGCTAGGGAGAGTAATAAAGCAAGGAAGGAGTAGAAGCCACTTTGGTTGAGATGATAGCAAGAGTGATGACACAATTTTATATAGGGTGGGCAGGGAAAGCTTCACTAAGAAAGTGACATTTGAATAGAGCCTGAAAGGAAATGAGGGGGTCATGCAGTTAACTGTAGAGCATCCCAGTTGAAGGGAATCCCAAGAATAATGACTCCTGCAGCAGACACATGTCTAGTGCTTTTGGGGAATAGGAAGGGGGCACTGTGGTTGGAGTGGAGTGAGTGACCAGGAGTGTATAGGAGTGGAGGACAGAGAGGCCAGATTGTTTAGAACCTTGTAGGCTACTGGGAGGACTCTGGGCTTTATCCTTTTTGAGAAGCCATGGGAAAGGTTTGGCACAGTATATATTATAACTTTTTAGCATGTTCACTATGGTTGCAATATGGGGAATAGACTATAGATGTGAGGCTGGAATAGAGTAGAGAGTTGGGCAACTATTACAATAAATAAATGAGCAATGGCGTGGCTTGGACAAGGATGTAGCTGTGAAGAGTGTGAGAAGAGGCTGGATTTTGGATAAATTGTGAAGACAGAATAGATAGGATTTACTGACAGATTGAATGTAAGGCGTGAGAGACAAAGAGGAATAACACGATCCTAAGATGTTTGGCTTGAGAAAATGGAAGAATGGAAATTGGCGATGTCTATGAAAGGAGCAGAATTTGGGGAAGGGGGTTGGGGACAGAAGAGACAGAAGCTCAGGTTTTGATACAAGTTTAAAATGTCTATAGAAATCCAGATGGATATATGAAGTAGGCAAATGGATATATAAGTCTAAGGTTCAAGGGAGAGGAATGGATCAGAAATTTATAAATTTGAGAGTGAACAACACAAAGAAAGTATCTAAAGCCATGAAATTCAATGAGATTCACAATAGAAAGAGCATGGCTCGAAAAAGGGAGAGCTCCCTCCGATATTTAGAATGAAAAAGGAGACTGAGAGGGGTGGATAGAGAGTTAGGGAGAAAACTAGGCAAGTGTGGTATCTTAGAAGTCAAGTCAAGAGAATGTTCCAAGAAGGAGTAAGGGAGCTACTCTATCAAATGCTGCTAATGGGACAATCGGAAGACATTAAGCATTGACCTTAGATTTAGTAACATGGAGACACTGGTGATCTTGACAAGAGCAGTTTTGGTTGAGTGATCTGAATGAAAGTCTGATTTGAGTGGGTCCAAGAGACAATGGAAAGAGAGAAATTCGACTGAGTGAGTACTGACAATTGTTTACTGAATCTTTCTATGAAAGGAGAGAAATGAAGAAAATGGGGGATCAAGAAAGCTCTTTAATTTTTTAAGAAAAGCAAAATAGCAGATATTGTGGTTATGGAAATTGTGGATGTAGGAGGGAAAATGGAGAATTTCTGATTAAATGAGAGGAGGTGGGATCCATGGTAATTATGGAGGTACACGAAAAAGTACAGAGTTCACTCCGCAGTAATAAGAGAGAAGGTAGCTATGTGGGCATAGATGCGATAGGTGAGTGGACATGGTGGTGTAAACCGATGGAAGTTCCTTACTGATTGCTTCTTTTTTCTCAGTAACATAGAAATCAAGCTCATTAGATAAGAGAAAAGACAGGAGAAGAGAGGCTAGGAGTTTGAGGAAGGAAGAGAGGGAATTAACCATCTAGCAGGGGGGAGAATGAATGGACTAGGGGAAAAGAGTGTGATTTCCAAGCAACATTAAGGTCCCACTTGAAGTTAGTGATCATGAATTTAAAGCATGGCCAGGCAAATGACTATAACAATTGACTATGGTGTTTAACTTGGGAAAGGAGCAAAGTGAAAATACAATGGGGAAGACTGCTTAAAAGTGGGAAGAATTTATGGATTATAGGTCCTGCTAGGTCAAAGGACTAATGAAGTTGAGGCATTAGGGAAAGTGAGGTGTAAAGCTAGGCAATGGGCAGGTTGAAAAACTGGGACAGTAGAAATTAGATTATGGTGGGAAAGCAGTTACTGGTAATGACAATATCAAGATGATTAAGATCATCAGTTGTAAGCAAGGACAGATATAGAATGGTATAATCTAATGATCTGAGAATCAAAGCTGGTGATTTTAGGGGTCTGGAAGGAAAAAAAAATGGAAATAGTAATAAAGAGCAAGAAAGGCACCTAATTACCTTTCTTCAGACCCAATGTGCAGGTGTCGGGAGAGAGTGGCATTTAAGAGGGCTGTGAGTGAACTAGTACCCTCAGGGGACAGCTAGGTTTCAGTTAGGGCATGAAAGTGAATGGAATGCTCATAATTTAAGTTGCAACAAGGGATATTTTGCTAATGATGCATGATGAGTCTGAGTGTAGGGTTTCATTTTGGTCTACAGGAGATGGGGAGGAGCTAGAAATGGGAGTCAGAATAGATGGTGGAGATGACAGCACAGGATATGGAAGACCTGAGTGACTTGTCTCTTTTTGGATTTTTTCTAATGTTCTCCATCTTGCAACAAATCATTGGTATTGTTTTGTTCCAAGACTCCTGCTCCTAACATACCTCTATCCCCACCCCTTCAGTTCACAAAACTAGAACCTCAACTCAGCATGAATAAAACAGCCATGGGAAAGAACAAGAGGTTTAAAGATCTAGGGGGCTCGACAATGAGTGGCAGAAGGAAGGAATTTATAGGAGTTGCATATATGTGCCAAGCGCAAATTTCACTTAGCCACAATTTTCGCTGGAAAAAAACTGCTTAAAATAATGACAAGAATAGAAACTTCTCGAGGATATTGTGCAAAAACCAACCAAACAAAAAACATACAAACCAAGCTAAAGCAAAATAGAGTTTAATAAAACTTGGTGTTAAAGCTATATAAAAGCCGCATAAGACTGATCTATCTCCAAATCTGCTATTGCTGTGAAAAGTGACAAATGCTTTAAAACATTTTCTTTTCCCAAGATCATTGGCCAGATTTGAAAATAAATTTCAGATTGTGCTAAAGAACTACTGAATAACCCAATCTGAAATGGTTAAGCCAGTTTGGCAGTGGCCAACACTGCTTCCTAGTCCCTTGTTGTCTTCCTGCCTTGTGCTTGTGTGTCAGCGACGTGGAGCAGACGAGGTGGGTGTTTGGGTCTGGTCTTTGTATCTCCCTGTGTGTGCTTGTTCCTTTCATCTTCCCACATAAATCTTCTCTGCGTAGGTGTCTCCCTAATGCCCTTAGGTGGGCACTTGGTTTCTAGAACTACTTAGTTGGACTGAGATTATGCCTCACCAAGAGTGCCCTCTACTGAGGAATTTATATATGTTCTAACCAGAGGCAAGCTGGGGAAGGCATCATGTAGCCCTGCTTGGGATCACAATTCTGTCTGCCCTCCGGCAACCTTTTCTGTGCTGTGATCTGAAGTTCCCACTCTGAGATCTGAGGTTATCTCTTCTAACTCTTTGATCAGAGTGACTCTACTGGGTCAGTTTCTCCCCAACTGATCTTGGGATGTGTGTGCATGCTCTAGTTGACCCAAATGCTGGGGATAAAGGGTTGATCGCTTTCCCCTCATGGCCTCTTTACATTCTCCCTCATTGGGAAATGAATAGGACAAAAATGTAAATGATGCCCACACTAGGATTCCATTCTTCACTTTGAACTGGCAGCATTTGATCTGAAGTTTGCTGAAAGGATATTCTATTTGTCCTCGGAATAGATGTGAGGTTAGGGCAGCAGACTAGACTTCCAATTTACCTCCACATCCCTCATCCTAAAGGGTTAAACCTTCTTAGAAATATGAAAAATGAACTTGAAATTCTTGGTGTTGGTGGTGATGGATTCATTTTGTGTGGCTTCTTGGATGTGAATTTATCTTGGCAATTCCAGCTGTTAATGGAGGAAAAGGTGAAGGCCATGGTGAGGTTTACTAAAGAATATATTGGAGAGAGAGATTCTTCTCTATCTAGCACTTCTTAATAAATAAAATCCCAAGCCACACATTTCTCACTAAATATAGGATGGATTAGAATAAACTTAGCAGAATCAGCAAAATTGATTTCACTTTCTTTTTGTCCTCCCGCCCTTTTTAGGAAAGATATGTACAGAAAATAGTTCCAAATACTTAGAAATTATGGGTGAATCTTTGCTTTCTAAGTCGTCTCTGAATATCATTGGCAATATCTGATTGAGTAGTCCCCATGGATTCCCATGAGGCTTTCATTCCTGTACCCTCTTTTTAATTTGCTTCTCTGGGTTGTATTAGTACATTGCAGTGCAGAATCCTAGAAGGCTTTTATTGTGAATCAGGCACAAATCACAATGCATGATTCTGTTACACTTGGCTTTCCTCAAGTTAACATAATCTTTCTTTACTCATTGAAGTTACTGTGGCGTTTCTTCTTCCAGAAATTATTCTAGCCAGTTCCACAAGAAGCTCACAGAGTTGGATTTGCTGGGTCCTAAAGCTATTGATATCTTTTGAGAAATAATAAAGATAGTTAATATTTATTGAGCACTCAGTATACACCAGGGAAGGAGCCACACACTTTATGTGTATTATAGTATTTAATTCTTACAACTACTCTGTGGGGAACTTATTAACATCATCCTGTTTCTACAGTGAAGAAAACTAAAGCTTGCAGTCCTCAGCTTACTCAAAGCGACATGGTTAATAAGGCACATCTATGACTCAAATTCACATATGCTACATTCTGAACCCCCTACCTATGTGCTCAACTGCAAGTTATGCAGCTTGTAATTTTGATTTGAGGTTTTGTTATCATAACTTGAGAGAAGTATATTTGAGAGGCAAAATGGCTATAAATCAGATAAAATATTACTTAATACTATTCATACTTGAAAAACTACATCTGTAAGTTTCAGAGTGACAGCTGCTAGATTGCAATATTTACTAAGCAAGAATTCTGCTTTAGCTAATCATATATAGTCAAGTGCTAGGGAAGGTCATAAAGACTAAAGTTTAATGAGACAGACTTGTGTTTATAATAGTGTATGAGAGAAAGGTAAAGTGTAAAATGCTTTCATGTTTATGTGTGTGGCATGGTGTGTGTGTGAGTGTGGTGTGCACAATGTGATGTGTCATGTCTGTGGTATATCTGTGTGTGAGTAGTGTCTGTGTTGTGTGATTTGCTATTTTATGTGTGTGGGTTTGATGTGTGGCTGTATATGCATGTGTGGGATATGTGTGTGTGTGTGTGTGTACAGGTATGAGCAGTCTGTGTACATGTGGGGTATGTATATATGGTGTGTGCATGTATGTGTGTTCCTCTCTGTATATGTTTCATGCTTTAGTGTGGTATGTGTGCTGTGCTGTGTTTGTGTTTGTGTGTGGTATATGGATGCGTATGTTTGTACTCATAGGAGCAGGCATGCATGTGTGAGTTTGTGCACATTGGAGGGTTGTGCTGGTAGTGGTGGAGTGCAATTATCCCACAGAAAGATCTTGAACTTCATTTTCTTTTTCAGCCTTCAGACTTGACTTAAATTTTCAATATGATGTTTGTCCTCAGTTACAAAGAAATCAGGAGACACTTTCAAGGAAATGGTCAAGTTAAAATAATTAAAAGAAACACATGTGACTAAAATGCACCAGATTTTTTTCAGTGAAAGCTATGGTACAGTCATAATTTACAATGAAAGCTTAGCACACATAGAATGCCCTGATATCAAAGAAATGTCTGTGCTGGTTTGAAAATGTTATGTACCCCAGAAAAGCCATTGTGCTGGTTTGAAAGGATTGTGTGCCCTAGAAGAGCCATATTATTAATCCTGATCCATTTTATGGATTTTTAATCCCTATTCAGTGCTGTAGGCTGGAAACTTGATTAGATGGAGATGAGACTCCACCCATTCCAGGTGGACCTTGATTAGTTTACTAGAATCCTAAAAAGAGGAAGCATTTTGGAGACAGCAGCAGAGCCACCAACAGAGCCACGAGACCCACAGAGCCCATACAGACAGAGACCTTGGAGATGTAGAAGGAAAACACCCCTGGGGAGCTTCATGAGACAAGCCTGGTGAGAAAGCTAGTAGACGTCGCCATGTTTGCCATGTACCTTTCCAGTTGAGAGAGAAACTCTGAACTTCATTGGCCTTTCTTGAGTGAAGGAAACCTATTGCTGGTGCCTTAATTTGGTCATTTTTATAGACTTGCTTTAATTTGGAGATTTTCATGGCTTTAGAACTTTAAACTTGCAACTTAATAAATTCCCCCTTTATAAAAAGCTTCTCTGTTTCTGGTATATTGCATTCCAGAAGCTTACACATTAGAGCAGCTGTGTTCTTTTAATCCTAGTCCAATATTTTGGGGCAGACCTATTGTTTGAGCAGGACCTTTTGATTAGGTTGTTTCCATGGAGATGTGGCCACCCCATTGTGGGCGGGACCTTTTGATTAGATTATTCCATGGATGTAACTCTGCTTATTCATGGTAGGCCTTTACTTTTTTGGAGTCCTTTAAAAGGGGATATTTTGGAGAAGCATCCAAACAGATGCTTGGAGAGCCAACACAGATGGCTGAGGCTTTGATACAGAAGTTTGAAGAAGCCAAAAAGACCCACAGGAGCTGAGAGAGCTGTTTGAAGCCACATGTTGGAAGAGAAGGACAGTAGATGTCACCATATACCTTCCCATGTCTTGGAGAAACACTAAATACCATCGTCTTTTCTTCTAAATCAAGATATCTTTCTCTGGATGCCTTAATTTGGACATTTTCAAGGCCTTAGAACTGTAAATTTATAACCTAATGAATCCCCTTTATAAAAGCCAACCCATTTCTGTTATATTGCATTCTGGCAGCATTAGCAAAGCAAAACAAAGTCTGTACTTTGTATGTATATGAGCAAGGAATCTGACACCATTTTTCTTCGAAGGAAGTAAAAGTGAATTGACCTGTATTGCCCCACTCAGTTCATTTGGCAATAAACTGGATTAGACCTAGAGTGGGGATATTGATGCATCATAAATGGGCTTCCTCTCCCCACTCTCAAATCTAATACAGACATTATCAATTCATCACAAAATCCCCCACCTTCACCCAGCTAGGAGCTGTCTGCTAATCTCTGCATGTTTGGGTCTTTGGCCTCAACTTCAATTTCAGTTTCCAGCCCAACCAAATCTGTGGTTTTCCCTATATAATCTGGTACATGGGTGATGGCTGCTGATAATGGGCTCTATCTGTATCTACCCTTTGCTTAAGCATCTCCTATTTTCTCACCTGGAAAGTTCATGTTCTAGTCTAAGAAATTAATGGAACATGGCCAATTGTTTGGTTGGCATCAGTTTGGGTCAACCTTAGCTTTTGATAGCATGTGGAGAACCGGCTATGTTATGTCTTACTTGCCCATTTGCATTGGTAAGTCTTTAAAGTCAGGAGTGAAGCTTCGTATTTCTTTGGTTTCCCTGAATGTGTCATCAGCCTGGATCCTGACATGTAAAAACATGTATGAATCTTACAAACAATGTTGAATGAAAGAAGTAAGAATACAATGAAATTCCATTTACAATAATATTCCATTTATATAACTTTCAAATATGGGTTAAACTAAGCTATATTGTTTAGGGATGCAAGCATTGGACTACTTTTTGAGGTAGTTGCTCTACTCAGTTATCTCTCCTTTGCCTGTGGGGTCATGTGGGCTACTTTGATAACTTTTATTGGGCCAGACTCAAGACCACGGGTCCTTAACCATGAGATTTTACCCCGAGGGGACACTTGGCAATGTCTGGAGACATCTTTGTCACAAATAAGGGAAACTACTGCATCTAGTGGGTAGAGGTCAGAGATGCTACTAAACATCCTACAATGCCCAGGACAATCTTTTGCAACAAAGGATTATTTAAGCCAGAATGTCAACAGTGCTACTTTCGAGAAACCCTGTTCTAGTTTGTGTCAACCCCTGTGAGTTCAAGGACTCCCAGTTAGTCTCCTTAGGAATCACCTACCTGGCAACCCTTTATTCTTTATTCATCAACAGGGCTTTGTTTTCAAACCCTCAGAGAGAATGGGCCCTGGCAAAGGGATGTCACTTTGCTTGCAGGAGCTTATGGTGGAAGGGAGGGCTCTTGAAGCTATTCAGTCCCATTTGCTTTCTTTGCTTTTTCTCTTCAGCTGTGCTTCTGCTCTGCTTTGATTCTCCTGCACCCGTCATTTGTCCACTGCTGTGGATTTCTGAAGAGAGAAAGCAGGTAGTCATTACCCCAAAAAAATGGAGCAGGAAAGGCAGAAGTACAACTAATTCTGTTTCTCCAACTTATCCTCCTAGAGTATCAATCACTTGCCACCCTAGGCTGCAGCCACAACCCACAGCACCACTAGATGCACACACATGCAGTTCAAAGCAGCCATCCATCAACCTAGATTTTTTTTCTCTTTCTTTTTCCTCTTCCCGTTCCTTCACCTCCCTCCTCTTCTCCTTCTTTTCCTCCCTCCTTTTACTTGTCCCCCCTTTCTCTTCCTTCTCCTCTTTCTTCCTTTCTACTCCTCCTCCTCCTTCTTTATCTTCCTCATCTCCTTTTCCTTCTTTTTTCCCTCTTTAATCCCTAAAGTTCATATATTGCTCTGTAGTTTCTCTGTGTCTTATTTTGCTGGAGGGAGCCAGCATTCTATTATAATTCTCCATCTTCACAGGCATTCTGGCCATTATGATGACAGCAATAATTAGACTGGTGATTTTGCAGTGTTGTTGATTTTAGAAAATATTGTACAATCAATCCCTTGAAGATCAGTGGCTTTTGGGGCAGTGTCTCTACAAACAGTAAAAACACAATTTTGTTCCCATTTTCTGGCTAACTTCTTTCACTTCTCTGAATAAGTCCCTAGAGTATAATTGGCTCTGTTTGGAACTATCACTGAAAAATACAAAGGAATAGTAACCAAATGCTTTCATTAAGTTACCCCCAAAGCTTTGGCTACTTGAGAAGTCATATGACTGCTTTTTTTTTTTTTTTAACATGGGCAGGCACTGGGAATCGAACCCAGGTCCTCGGGCATGGCAGGCAAGCGTTCTTGCCTGCTGAGCCACCATGGCCTGCCTGTGACTGCTTCTTTAAAGGTAAAAGAGGACTTTTAAACCAAAGTTCTTTGGAGAAGTTTCTCAGGTGTCAGTTTACAGGGGATGAGAGACAGGTGCTAGTTGATGCTTAATTAGACCTGCCTTATTAAACAGATAGAATGTACACCACAGAATAACTTTCTTTGGAGAAGAATTCAAAACCAAATGAAAAAAGGGGAAAATCCAACATAAATTGGCACTAGATGAGAAAAGCAAGGTGATCAAGTGCTTTTCCCCAGAAATATGTGTATATTGTTTTTGCCAAAGCTAAATGTGTTCCTCTTGAAGCACAGCCAATAGTCCTTGAAGCCCTGCACATCTTTGACTTTATTCATTCATTCCTACATTTATTCATTCACTCCTGAAACATTTATTGACTATGGCAGGGACCCTGTCCTGTTCACCACTGTATCCCTGGCATATAACACAATGCCAGGAACATGGTAAACAGTCATTGAATATTTGTTGTATGAATGATGTATAAATTGCCTATTTTGTGTCATCTGAACAAAATGAATAAACAAGCATATCTGCAGAGGGTTTTCAGCTTTCTAGTGTTTACCAAGCCAACTCCTGGCCTAGGTATTTATCATCACCTGCATTATTCCTTACTCCCACATTCTTCTAAACTCTTCAGGTATAAGGCACTTAGCACATATTTGCGGGGTAATCTTGATGCTGAGTTGGAGATTAGCACTATTGCTGACAAGAAGAATTTAAGAAGTTTTAATTCAGCTACTTTGGGAGCTCAGAGGCTATTAGCCTTTTTTCCTGGGCATTTCTTCACAGGCAGCCAGCTGCCTCCCTAGGAACAACCTCCACATCACCAAGCCCCTCCCTCCTCCCCCCAGACACCAAAGATGTTAGATCTGGTTCAAGTATCCCACAGTACTGATGACCCAGCAGAGGCAGTAGTGAGAAGCCAGATTACACTCTCATGTCTCACAGGACAGGCTCTTTAATAGCAGTGATATTTGGTTACCCATGGTTATAACTGCTCTCAGAAATCCTCTTTTTTTCTTTAAAATGCCAGACTAAATTCTGTCTTCCACACTTACGAGAAAGCATTTATTCAGAAATACAAGACTCACATTTCTGGTACAAGAACCAGATATGTTGCTTTGTCCTCTGAGTCATCTAGGCTGTGTGGTGTAAGTATAGCCTGAAGATATTTGGGATAAATTTCATTTATTTGAGTCATGCTGGTACAGACTTCAGTTCTTTTTTCCCATAAATTTAAACTGAAGATAAGATATCAAATGTGATATGTTGCCATCATTCATAGTCCTATTCAACTTGATTTTCTTTTATCTCCAATACATTTTAATGCACTTTTATTGAGATACGTTCACACACTATATAATCATCCAAAGTATACAATCAATGATTCATAGTATCATCACATAGCTGCGCACTCATCACTACAATCAATTTTTGAACGTTTTCATTCCTCCAAAAAATTAAGATAAGAATAAAAATAAAATAAAAAAGAACACACAAAACATCCCATGTCCCTTATCTCCCCTATTATTTATTTATCTATTGTTTTTATTTTCTTACTCATCTGTCCATACACTGGATAAAGGGACTGTCATTCACAAGGTTTTCATAATCACACAGTCACACCATAAAACCTATATAATTATACAATCATCTTCAAGATTCAAGGTTACTGGATTACAGTTCAACAGTTTCAGGCACTTCCTTCTAGCCACTCCAATACCCCAAAACCTAAAAAAGAATATATATATACTGCATAAGAATAACCTCCAGAATGACTTTTTGACTCTATTTGAAATCTCTCAGCCACTGACACTTTATTTTGTTTCATTTCTCTTCCCCATTTTGGTCAAGAAGGCTTTCTCAATCCCACAATGCCTGGACCCAACTCATCCCTGGGAGTCCTGTCTCACGTTGCCAGGGAGATTTACACCCCTGGAAGTTATGTGCCACATAGAGAGGAGGGCAGTGAGTTCACCTGCAGAGTTGGCTTAGAGAGAAAGGCCACATTTGAGCAACAAAAGAGACTCTCTGGATGTGACTTTTAGGCATAATTATAGGTAGGTTTAGCTTCTCTTTTGCAGGAATAAGTTTAGTAAGGGCAAGCCCCAAGATCAAGGGCTTGGCCTATTAAATTGGTAGTTCCCAATGCCTGCAAGAATATCAGGAATTCCCAAGGTGGGGAAGTTTAATATGTCCACATTTTCCCCCAGTCTCTCAAGGGGATTTTGCAAATGCTTTTTTATTTTCTGCCCAGATTAGTCTGTAATGTATCAGGGCATTACATTAATCCATACAAACCAACAAGGTCTCACTCCCTTTTCAAGGTTCCATGTAATTATGGTGTTCAAATAAACTGACCATACAAGCTAAATTAGATAGTGTGCTACAGAAAACAAAAAATTTGTACCAAATAAATATATTTTTCTTCAGTCTCACACAGAAGTTGAAGTTTTAAAATACAGTCTATATAATCCTTTATGCTTTAGTCTGATTTACCTTCATCCTATCCAGATAAGCTTCATATTTCTAATGAAGTCTGATCAATTTTTTAGCCTTTTAAACAGTTGCTGTTTGGGGTAATGCTGACTTTCTAGCTCTGAATCTGAGCTGTTACACAGATACCTGAAGTTCTGGAAAATGACCAGTCTTTACACAAAGCTCAGCATCTCAGAATTTAGAAATAACTGTTAGAGCTCAGGAATAGATGTGACTGCTGTAACAGCTTAAAACTAGGAACCTTTATAATAAGGCTTCCACTGATAACCTATGCTCTCGAATTCAATTCTCAGACTTTGTACATTATAGTTAGTCCATATCAGTGAGTCATTATAATATTTGTTTTTTTGTTTCTGGCTTATTTCACTCAACATACTGCCCTGAAGATTCTTTCACCTAGTTGCATGCCTCTCCAGTAAATTTTAGTATGCAGTTTCTAAAGTTTGTGATTGCATATGTTATTGGGGGAAAAGTGTAAAACAGGATAGTGCTGAGGACAAATCTTGTGAATGGGCCTCCACAGTTCTCCTACAACCTGTAGACTAGCTATTCCCCTCCTAGATCATATTTTTGGAAACCCAAATGCTTAGAGGAAGTAGTAAGTGGGGTGGGAAGGGAAACTTCCATGCAACCAAGATGGAGAAATGTTTGTTGAGTGCCTATTGCATACTAGGAACTTGTTGGGCTAGATGTTTTATAGTTATTATATGTTATCCCATTTAATCTTCATTGAGGCCCAAAAAGAAAGGTATTGTTATGAACAGATGCAGGTAGGCAACTGAAGTAGAAAAACTGAGGCTGAGTAAAATACAATAACTTGCCAAAGGCCACTTGATGAGTAAGTGAAGGAGCTAGGATTTAAACCTGGATCACCAGGTTTAGTGTCTGTTCCTTCACAACTCTTTGGCTCCATTAGTTTCCTCCTCTGCCCAAACTTCTAAAGAATTATCTGCTTTTCCTGACTCAGAAGGAAAGAGTGGCAGCATGAGGATTAGGTAGCTTCCACCAACACACTCCAAGAAGACAGCATACATCTCAGTTGGCCACCTCAGGTCTCCACACCCCTCTCAAGACTCCCCTCTTCTTACAAAGCCTGTAAATGTGTGGGCTCCTTTTTATTGTTCTGAATTTCTTCTCCATCTGAGGGATGAGCTTCATTTCTGTCATGATCTTCCATAAGGCAGAGTTTCAGTTTTTTCTCCTCCCTCTATTCCTCTGTCTCCTCCTCATCATCATTCTTCCTCCTTTTCCTTATATTTATTCTTTAAATTTTTTACTTTCTCTTGTGTCTTTGACTTTGATGATCTTCCAAGTGTCATCACTATTGTGTTTAGCATGGGACACTGCTTCATTTATCCAATTAATATTTATGGGGTGCTTATTATGTACCAGACCCTGACCTTGATGCCAGTGGATGACAGTGAAGAAGGCACAAATCCTTCCCTGGTCAGTTTTTCATTTGTGAGAAGACAAGTAACTGATCATTATAATTATACAATTATAGTGTAATAAGGGCTATAATGGGGTAAGAAAAGATGCCATGTGGGCATATGTGATGAATTTTCAAGTCAGTGTTGTGGGTGGGAGAAATCAGGGAAGGCTTCCCAGAGGGGCTGACACTTAAGCTTGATGTGAAAGTAGAGACATCCTCTGGGGAGCATCTCATTCTATCAGCTCTAAAGATGAAACTTTTCTTCTCCCCCCTCTCTCTTACACTCTTGCCTCAACTTGGATTCCTTCAGCCTTACAAGGCTCTTGACATCTTGTTGTGTTTCTGCTAATCCAGCTAGGAATTCTTCATCCTCTCATAAATCAAAGTTTGGTGAAGCATTCCTCTGGCCCTTTCACCTTCTTCTTGGACACAACGACCAGCTTGTGTTGTCGTACATTTGTTTTTGACTTCTCCTCCTACCTCCACCTACCCCTTACTTTGCTTCAGCTGGTCAAAATATTCTTCTCTTTAAATATTTATCATCTTTCCTAGTTTGTGCTAGCTATAAACTTAGTTAGCAAGCTCTCTGTGTTGTCATCCAAGACTGGCAGAAAACATTGAATAGGGTAGGGTCAAAGAGAATCGTGGCAAGACATTGGAGCTCACTTTTCCAATTCATATGTAATTATCAATCGGCACAAATCTACTCATAATAGATTATTGCTCAGGCCATATGAATTCATGTCATCCTCTGGCTACCATGAAAGTTATTATAAAAAAAAAGCATAGAAGCAAGGGGTACGGGG
>PVIY010034028.1:0-27530 GCA_004026745.1 Myrmecophaga tridactyla | reverse complement strand
TGCAGGAGAGAGGGGTGATCAGGAGGCCCGTGTGGTTACCCGACTGCATGTTGTCCTGCAGACAACAAGGACATTCTGCTGATGCTGAGCGACATGGACATCAATGCCATCGCCGGCACCCTCAAGCTCTACTTCCGGGAGCTACCAGAGCCCCTCCTCACAGACCGGCTTTACCCCGCCTTTATGGAGGGCATCGGTGAGTCCCCTGGGCATCCTGTGGTGAGGAGTTGCTGAGCCAGGCCTCCTTGACCAGCAAGAGAAGACAGTGTGGCTTTCCCTGCTCACTGACCTGCCCGGGGTGCCAGGGCCACGTGGCCTTGGGCCTCAGAGGATGAGGTGGGGCTGCTAGGAGCTGATCCAGAGCCCAGACCCTCTCTCACCTGCCTCTCTCCCGTCCCGGTCCCTGTGGGCTGCCCTTTGTGCTTCCTACTTGGACACTGACCTCCTTGTCTGGAACTCTGGCATCCAGGGAAAACTGTCCTGAGGGTGGTCAGGGGCTGGCAACCCAGAGCCAAGGGGGAGCCTGGTTAGGGGGAGAGGGACTTGAGGTGGTCTGTGTTGATCCTTCCAGAAGGGCCCTGCCTCAGCTCTTCACCTAGGCCATAGGTGGGGCAGGAAGCCAAGGGCCTGGCCAGCCGGGCTCCTGCCTCCACCTATCTGGGCCAAAATCCAGGCCTGGGTGTGTCCCTCCCGGAGAAGAGCAGGACTTCGGCCACCATGGGGAACGAGGAGCCCTGTGGAAGTCTGCTCACACCCGTGCTCCAGCATCAGAGGTGGTTAAGAGCGAAAACCGTTGGCAACACGTGACATCTTTGTCTTAAATGTAACCTTGCAAACCATGGTCAGGGAATGGCCCAGTGGCAAAAGCCTGTGCAGTGAGGGGAAGGAAGGGAGTCTACCCCCCACCCCAGCCCACCAACCAGCCTTTTAGATGATATACCAGATACCACTGCTACCACAGGTTCTTCCCTGAGAAGCATCCTGGGCCCTCCCTTAGGGACCCACAGCCTTGTGATCTCGGGGGCCCAGCGAAGGGCTGTGAACCCCCACACCACACCCCAGGAGCCAAACTCCACCCTAGCCCCTTCTCTCCCCCCAGCCCTGTCAGACCCTGCTGCCAAGGAAAACTGCATGATGCACCTTCTCCGCTCCCTGCCCGACCCCAACCTCATCACCTTCCTCTTCCTGCTGGATCACTTGAAAAGGTAACAGGGCCCCAGGGGCAGCTTAGAGAGGGACCCCGTCCAGGGGAGACAGGGACCCCAGAACAGATCCCAGCAGGGTGGATGGATCTTGCTGTGGGACTCAACCTCCTCCCTCTGCCTCACGGGCTTGGCCTCTGTTGGACCACTCATAGCAAGGTGAGAGTTTGCTTTTCAGATTCTCCCACTCCAATTCTTCACTTTTGCAAAATATTTGGGTTTTCACAGCAATCTCCAATACTGGCCATAGAATGTTTAGGATGGCAAGGCTAAAGACAAACACTGTAACGATGGGTTTTTACAGCAGTGGGTCCCACCCTATCAGTGGTTCATTCAGTCAATTTTTTTTTTTAATGAAAGAGACATTACTGCAAGCAGTAAGCATGGTGGTGTTGGTTGTCAGATTACACAGAGGTGTACTGGGTTACAGTGTGTTTGTTGTGAATCACGGTCAAACAAATTTGAAACCCACAGCTCGAGACGTAGACCTCATTTAAAAGGTAGGGAAACAGAGTCCCCAAGACCAGTAAGGGTTTGCTCAGGTCATCAGCAGGTCTGACCCTAGACCCCACATCTCTCAAATCCTAAACTAAGGCCCTTCTCACCCCCTATCCCCACCTCCCCCACCCCACCCAACTGCACACTTTTGTCCAAGGAAGAATTGCTAAAGTTGAGGCCTGCAGCAAAGTTCAGAATTGAAATAGAGACCTGAAAGCATCCTTGCCTCTCACTTTTGAGCCCAGGACTGGGCATGAGGGGGTAGGAAATCTGCTTGCCACCCAGGACCAGAGAAGCTGAGGTGGGCTGTGAGGAGAGACTGCTTTTGTGGCTCGGTCCTACCAGGCCTCAGGCCCAGCCAGGGTTCAGCCAGGCCAGCTTGGGAGGGGAGTAGTCCTGGAAGTGGCTGGGGCTGGTATCTTGTTTTTCCCATTATGAGACACATTTCCCACTGGTTTGGCCAGGACTGAACCCCCAACTAAATCCCAAATAGTGTGGCGGGTGTTGGAGGGAGGTGGGGTGACACACAGATGGAGTGGGAAAGGAAAATTCATTAGGTTTTCCTCCCTGGGAACTGGGCAGTCTGTTCCCACATCTGGGCCCCTGCCCGGGCTCTGTGCGTGTGTGTGTGCGTGTGTGTGTGTGTGTGTGTGTGTGTGTGTGTGTGTGTACGCGTGCACACACCCTGGGCCAGCAGGCCACACAGCTGCCTCCTGGCATGGCAATGTTTGTCTGCCTGTTTCCAAAGCAGTCAGTGGGTACAGCCAGGGCTCCCGCCTGCAGGGTTGGGATGACAGCACAGTAGGAAGTGGGGTGAGGGGTGCTGTTCAGGGCAAGTGGGTCTCAGCCCCAGAAACATTTCTTAGCACTAGGGGAGGCCCAGAGCCTCTCTGACCTGTTTACTATTCTGGGCCTGCCTGGACCCTAGCCTCAGAAGGCAGCTCCTGCCTGTTGCTCAGCGACCAAGCATCTGGCCTAAGTGTAGCAGGAGCAGGCTCCAAAGGGAGGCAACTCTGGGGGTCCTTCTATAAGGCAGACCCTTCAGGAAAGGGGTAGGAGGACAGCTCCAGGGTCCGGGTTGCTCCTGCCACATCACTGCAGGCGGAGCCTCCAGTCTAGTTAGCACCAGTTGCCTAAACTAAAGCTCTCCCTCTCCTCCTCCTGCCCCAGTCCCACCCATGATGCCTGTTCCTCCAGGCTGCCTAGCACAAGACTGCTAATTGTGGGTAAACGGCAGAGTGGTTAACAGTATGGAATCTGGAAGCACAACGCCTGGGTCCAAATTCCAGCTGTGTGGCCTTGGGCAACGTCACTTAACCTCTCTGTACTTCAGTTTCCCCTTTTATGAAAGAGGGATGATAATAATAGTACTTTTCTCCAAGGATGTAATGAAGATGAGTTACAGTGTTCTAACACTCTTAGAACAGTAATATGATTATCTCTAAGGCGCTGTGTGCCCTGCTATCTCTGTCTTCAGGAGCTGGGATGATAAGGGAGTGTATTGGGACACAGCTGGCGTCTTGGTGCCCCAGCTCAGGAAGCTCAGAGTGGCTGCAGAGAAGTGATTTTTTTCCTTCTTTCTTTCCCTTCCCTTCCAGGGTTGCTGAAAAGGAACCCATCAACAAAATGTCCCTTCACAATCTGGCTACTGTGTTTGGCCCCACGTTACTGAGACCCTCAGAAGTGGAGAGCAAAGCACACCTCACGTCAGCTGCAGATATCTGGTCCCATGATGTCATGGCACAGGTAGTGCTAACAAACAGTGCGTTGGGACAGGTGGAGGGGTGAGCCAAGCCCCCGTTAGGGGTGGAGAGAGAACAGCTCAGAGTCCCCACATCCCACCCCTCCTGAGCAGCTGGTTTGATAGTCTATAGGATGTCACCTAGGGCAGGGCTGTGGACAATCCTGCCCCTCCCAGACAAGGAATCTGGAGAATGTGTCTTGGGGGCTGCTGTATTGCCAGGAGTGCCTCAGTCTCAACAAGCAAGCCCAGGAGTACAGGAAAAATTTTGAGGCTTCATGCATGGAAGTTCTGGGATTGCTTCTGGGGTCAGGAAGCTTCCCTGGGATCCTTACAGGACTAGGAACAGGGTACAGTTGGGGCAAGGTTGCCAAGACAAAGACAAAGCCAACCTCAGGATCAGGCAGGGAATTTATAATTTAAGTTTAGGAAGCTGCACCATGCTCCCCCACTCTGTGCCCTACAGCGCCCTCTACTGCCGTAGTTGGTCAAACTCTGGGCTTCCAAGGAAGGGGAGGTGGCCAGAGCCAGCTTGGGATGAGGAGTTGGAGGAATAATGTAGATTTGCCCATGGTCCAAGGACGGTTTCTTCTCAACAGATCAAAGGAGTAGAGGACAAGAACCCCAACCTCAGTTTCCCCTCTTTCCCCACAGGTCCAGGTCCTCCTCTACTATCTGCAGCACCCTCCCATTTCCTTCGCAGAGCTGAAGCGGAACACACTGTACTTCTCCACCGATGTGTAGCCTGAGGCAGGGGCAGCTGTGGAGGGTGGCCAGAGCCAGCCTCTCCAGTTGGGGGGCCCAACACAGACTTGAAAGACTGCAAGAGAACTCCCAAACCCAGGAGGCCATATGACAAAGGAAGCAGATTTCCAAGAACTGGAATATGTGCATCTTTTGTGCTGCCCTGTACAAAGCCAGCCCATCCGGCTCCCAGCCCTCGCTGCCACCCCCCAGGCTCCTGCCCTCTGTATCTCTAGTTGTGTCTAATGCTCCGTGCTGTTCGGGAACTGTTTTATGTATATTTGTCATGCAGAAAAGGTAGTGACCATCCCGGTCCGGGTGCACAGACATCCTGCTTTGTTCTTTCATTTCCTCCAACACTTTCTTTCCTTCTGAGTCCAGTGCAAGGGCTTTCATTTTGCTGTGTGTAACTGTCGCCAGCTTAGCCTCTCTTGGCCCTGTGCCCAGACTGCAGTCTCCTGGCAGTCTCCCCTGGGTTTTCCTCCACCCACTCCTCCCTCCCAGCCTCCCCGCATGCGTGCACAGCCTCAGTTTTTGCTCCATCGCCTCAAAACTCCTGAAGAGGCCCTGGGTGCGGTGGCAGTGGTGGCAGGCGTGACACTGCTGCTGCCGCTCCCACCTTTTCCTTGCTCTGCGCCCATGGAAGCACACTGCTTTGCCTTGCGGCCTGTGCAAATGTCGGATAAGGAGACAGAATCACATCTACCCCCAGCTTAGCACAGAGCTGGAGAGCTGATTTCTGGAACTTTCCATCTTAGACTCTCCATTTCTGGGGTTTATCCAGTCTGTCTCCTGCCTACTACCCGTGAGGCATCTTTGACTGTTTTTTCTTCTACTGCTTTTCAGTTCCTTTTTCCCTGGTGTTCTATCTCCCTTGAGTGTAAAGACTTACAAGTGACCTGCTATCAAGGTAGCAAGAGTCAGGAAAGAATCTGGGAAACAGAAGTTGGAAGAGTCAGTCTGCTGAGGAAACACAACAGGCCGAACAGTCAGAAGAGTGCCATGTAGCACTGGGCATCTTCAGTTGTAGGAGAAGCAGCTCTTCTTAGTAAGGAGTTATGGTGGCTTTGCTAGTAGAGCCAGATTCCCTCGAGGGCAAGTAATATGCCTGAAGCAGGTATCCCGAAACAGACAGGCTCCATCTAGGAGGCAAGGCCTTCACCTGGCACCTCTCGTACCTCTCGGTACTTTTGCCTTAGATTTTACACACTTTCTCCACAGCCAAGCACTGCTGCAGGGCGGCCCTCCCTGCCACGTGAGCTTTAGGAGCTTGAAAGGAAGGCACAATCTAGCAGTGGTCAGTTGTTCTAGTGCTGCTTCCATCCACCCAGCTCCTAGATGCAGCCTTCTGGGTGAACTCTGGGAAACTCCAGAGCTAGGGAAAGATGAGGCAGCAGAGGCACCTGCCTCCTTTGGGAATGGGTCTTGCTGGGGGTCCCTGCTGACATTCTCCTTTAGAGTAGGGGATCAGCAGGTTCAGTCCCAACTTCGAAACTCACTGCCTGGCAGTGGAAAGGAGTGAGCAGTGTCCCCCCCAAGGTCAGTTTTCTATCTGAGCAGTGGCTGCTAGCCTGGGAGGGCAGAGTCCCTGGCTCTCCTACTAGAAGAAGGTAGGTTCTAGACCCTCAGGATTAGGGAGAATAGCTGCCACATCTTGTACTCAGGGCCATGTCTTGAGGAGGTTGCCAGCCCTAAAGCTGTAGTGCTTGCTTGGGAAG
The DNA here is from genome assembly GCA_004026745.1 of Myrmecophaga tridactyla. Lineage (NCBI taxonomy): Eukaryota > Metazoa > Chordata > Mammalia > Pilosa > Myrmecophagidae > Myrmecophaga > Myrmecophaga tridactyla. Next base: position 21,627 of record PVIY010034028.1, on the reverse strand, counting down.
TCAGGGCCCTTTCTAATCCATGTTCATATCTGCTGCTCAGATCTTGGGCAGAATGGTACACATTTTGTGTACATCGAAGGAAAAAGATGCCTAAGAAGAGGGAAATACTGACCACCCAGCTGCCTGTTAGCTTAGCAAGGAGGCCTGCTCCCTGGAATAAGAGAGGAAGGTGAGAGTGCTGCTTGAGTCTAAAGATCCTGGCATCTCACTAGTCCTGGAATCTGCTCAGCACTAAGGAGTTGGTGTGTGGCAGGGAAGCTCATTTGCTTCCAAAGTGATACACAGTAATGATCTAGAGACTAGTTATAGTCCAAAATGGTTGCCTCCCATCTCCCAAAAACCAATGTAAAAAGAGAAGGAAATGTTTGCTTCTCAACATCAGGTAGTTTTTGTAGCCCCCAAACTTGCTTAGGCAATGTGAGAACAGGAGGAAGACTGGGAGGGCTGAGAAATGCAAAAGGCTCATAATATTTATAAATTCTACCCCAAGTGGGGAGCAGTGGGTACCAGACCTGGATTAAGCTGCACCAAGGAAATGCCCCACGGGTTCTCCTGAGACAGGGACTGCGCAGCCCAGAAACTCCAGCCACTATGTCCAGCAGGGTGGGCTGTGCCCAAAGGAGCCCAGCAGATGGGCCACAGGAATCCCAGGCATGCCTGTCCTTGCTGGATCATGGCTGAGGGCTGCCAGGAGTTTTTGTTGATACAGGTAGGATGGGACCCTCCGTTAATATTTGACTTTAATAAGTTGGTAAGGATTTTTTTTTGGTCTATGTTTTGTTTCAACTTATGTAGATTATTATAAATTGATGTAAACCGTGAGAGGAAAATATTAATAAAAAAATGCAAAGTCCCAACATTTGCACAAAACTCAGCCCTGTGGTATGTATGTTTTTATTCTCAGAGGTCCAGGGAAGTCCATCAATCTAAATATTTAACACTTACAGCTGTGAGCTTCCAGGAATCTGTTTACCTAGTTAACTTCCCCTTGAGCCTTCCCTTTAGTCTACAGGGAACAGGACAGAGTTTTGGGGGAGGTGAGCCCAACCCCTCTCCTTGTTCTTCATAAGGCCTCCAGGTTAACCACCAACCAGGGGTTCTGATTTCACCTTCAGCATTTGCTGTGTTAGTTCCTCTCGTGAAGTGTAAATGCCACCCCTGCCCTCAGCCCCAGGATCTGGCCATCCATATGCTTCAGAGAGATGGCAGGAAATGGTTCACTGAAGAGGCATCTTACTTTATGTTTACGTTTTCCTTGGAAATGGCATGCCTTTGAAGCAGCCTTTTGGTCTCATCTGCTGACTGCACAAGTTGGATCCCAGAGGACCCAGCCTTCCTTTAGGAAAGCCAGTGGGGTTAATGTAGGTTCCACCAGCCTATGCCATTGGACACTTTTTATTCTGGAAATCAGTAACAGATGTCTCTAAAAATTGGTGTTTGGTTTCTGAGCTCATCCTGGCTCCCTGGCCATCTAAAACAGGAAATTATTCATCTCTTGATTGAATAGCCAGTGTGGACAATATTCAATTTATTGAACTAATGGCTACTGAAAGCCCCAGGATTATTCTTGCCAAGGCAGTAGTGAGGGACGGCACTTCTTGTAGGCGGTTTTTTACTGTGCTCAATCCCACATGCTAGACTGGCTAGTGGAAGATCCTAGCAGCCTACCCCTTCAACAAGTGCCAGGTAAGAGTATCTGACTACTTGATCTCCAAGTGTTTATAAGCAATTTATTTAGAGATGGTACAGGAAACATTCCTAAATTTGTTCTTAGAGCCCTAGGGATGCTCCAAACAGCCTAGCAGTGGGAGCTCATGCCATGAGACTGGGATGGGCATTATATATAATTCATCATAGAAGGACATGAGCCCTGGGTACTAGCTCACATTCCAAAGTAAACAGTAGGCATGGCCAGAGGAAGGTGTTTACCAGCTTTTTTGTTTGACATCATCACTCACATACAAATACACACATCCACGCCTGGACATTTAAGCTGAGTCTCTGAATTCTGATTAAGGGTGGGTGTGCTAAGAAAGAATAGGTAAGGGGGAAGAAAGCAACAGAAGAAAAGACAGAGGGAATATGTAGTAGGAAAAAAGGAGAACCATTACCATAGACAGAAGGTTGCCAGAATTACAGGGCCTCCACTAAGGAAGTACCAGGAGTTGATTCTATTCATAAAAGGCTATTTTCTGCCTATGTCACACAACAGGGCTGAATGTCTGTTATCAAAAAAAAGGCTACTACATCAAGTCAAAACCACTATTTCAAAACAAAACGAAAACAATGGAACAGGGATAGTGGTAGTTAGATTCAGTTGTCAACTTGGCCAGGTGAAGGCACCTAGTTTTGTTGCTGCGGACATGAGCCAATGGTATGTGAACCTCATCTGTTGCTGATTACATCTGCAGTCGGCTAGGAGGTGTGCCTGCTGCAATGAGTGATGTTTGGCTTAACTGGCTGGTGCTTAAATGAGAGAGTGCAACGTAGCACAGCCCAAGCAGTTCGGCATACCTCATCTCAGCTCAGCCCAGGGCTTTGGAGATGCAGAAGGAATCACCCCGGGGAAAGTTGTTGGAACCCAGAGGCCTGGAGAGGAGGCCAGCAGAGATTACCCTGAGCCTTCCCATGTAAGAAAGAACCTCAGACAAAAGTTAGCTGCCTTTCCTCTGAAGAACTAACAAAATAAATCCCCTTTTATTAAAAGCCAATCCGTCTCTGGTGTGTTGCATTCTGGCAGCTAGCAAACTAGGACAGATTTGGTACCGGACAGTGGGGTGCTGCTGCAGTTTGCAAATACCAGATACGTTGGAACGGTTTTTTGGATGGCTAAGGGGAAGATTTTGGAGGAACTGTGAAGAGAATGATGGAGAAGTACTGGAGTGTTTGAAGAGACTGTTGGTGTAAACGGAACCACTGCCAATCTGTACAAAGGGGGACACAAAGGGACAAACTGGAGTTTGCAGAGTGAGAACCATGAAAGCTCAGGTCTGAAGCCAAGAAACCTCGGCCAGGAGAGTGGACCCACCCATATACATGGAGAGGATGAGTCTCCCACCTTGTTGCAGTGGAAGAGTTGTGCCGCCTCGGGCCTTGGAGAAGGTACAGCATGCTCCTTGGGGGACTGGGAGAGCCTGGCTGCCACCACATGGAGGGGTTAAGGGAGTGCCCTGGAATTGGTAGAGAGCCCAGGGGTGGCCCTGATGCCTGGAGAGAGTGGAGCCGAGAAAAAGGTGGTCTTCTCAATGCTCCCAGAGGTTGATTTGGAAAGAGGCGGGCCACTGCCTAGGCCCTTGGAAAGGGTGGGGCTGCCGCTTTCTAAAGCCGAAGAATAAATGACTTTCAGACTTTGAAATCCAATGGTGTTTACCCTGCAGGTTTTCCTTCCAGTTTCTCCCTATGGATCCTGTGTCTGTCCTCCTTTGCATGTTGGCATCAGATAACTTGTTTTGAGATTCACATGTCCACAGCCAGAAGAGAATTTTTTGCACCTGTTTAAGGTGATGCACGTAGTTGCCAAGTTGACAAGGGGTGGACATATGGTAGTTAGATTCAGTTGTTAACTTGGCCAGGTGAAGGCACCTAGTTCTGTTGCTGTGGACATGAGCCAATGGTACATGAACCTCATCCGTTGCTGATTTACATCTGCAGTCAGCTAGGAGGTGTGCCTGCTGCAATAAATGATGTTTGACTTAATTGGCTGGTGCTTAAATGAGAGACTCAACGTAGCACAGCCCAAGCAGCTCAGCATACCTCATCTCAGCACTCGCAGCTCAGCCCAGGCCTTTGGAGATGCAGAAAGGAATCACCCTGGGGAAAGTTGTTGGAACCCAGAGACGTGGAGAGAAGACCAGCAGAGACCATCCTGTGCCTTCCCACGTAAGCAAGAACCTCAGATGAAAGTTAGCTGCCTTTCCTCTGAAGAACTAACAAAATAAATCCCCTTTTATTAAAAGCCAATCCGTCTCTGGTGTGTTGCATTCCAGCAGCTAGCAAACTAGAACAGTGGTGAACAGCCCCCCAGCAATGTCTGCTCTCAGCCATTAGCTGCTGTGATTCAGTCATCAGAACGAGGCCAGCAGAGTCCTTCGACGTGTGTCCATGAGCCAGGCCTGACCCCAGTGGTCAGGGCAAGAAACCAGCATGTGGTTCAGCAGACTGCAGGCATGCCTATCAGCCAGCCCACAGGATGGCTTTAGGGTCAGTAGAACTTACACATGGAATTTCACCGTATCCTAGGAAATGGCTACACTGGGCTCCAGGTGGGACAGGCACTGGCCAATTTGGGTGATGGTAATGGTACTCGGCAAAACCTAAACTCTAACACCTTTGTACCTCTCAGGAGATGTTGCACTCTTTCCCTTCCTTCAGGGCTCAATCTTTGGACCACTTGGGAATTGTGGAACATGAAAATTAAAAAACAAAAAACAAAATTACAAACTGTAATATATATAATAACAAGGACGGCAGATACTACACAAAAGGATAGAATTGTTGGATGGTATGAATTTACTGTGCCCTGCCCAGATACGCAGAATGGCTGAATGCACTGAGTTCCAAGGTAGAACACCTTCCTGGGTATAGGTAGAGAGCACTGACACCCCTGTCCCCACAGTACCGAACAATCCAGAGCACCAGCTGTGCTCAGGACTGAACTTTTGTGGAGCTTAATTCCTAAAAGTCAACACATCATCTCCTGATCTTGCTCTATCAAGAGACTCTGGTCATGGTACATCCCTCCCTTGTAAAGCTCTGGCTGTAGACCAGGAACAGCAGCACAGAATGTGGCTGCTCAGAAAGCTGGAGGCAGACCCTATCCAGGCAGCTCCCCCACAGCACCAACTAAAACAGGGGAAACAAATGCCTTCAGTCTTTCAAGCAAGTGCCCTGGAGCAGTGCAGAAACTTCTCCACTGCTCTGATACGGAGTAGGTGTCAGCTTTCCCCACAGGGAATGGGTCTCATCGTAGGTAATAATCGATTGCAGCAGAGAAAGCAGCAAAACCTCCACAACCAATGACTCCAGCCTTTAAGCCAGCTGTAAAGCAAATAGAAATGATTTATTACTTGTGACAGTTGTTGGGTCAGGCTACATCCATGAAAATCTGTACCCCCACAACTGCAAGGAAACCAACTTAAGTATTATAAATCATCCCACCTACCATGGATGTTCAGTGAGACCATATATAACATCTAATTCAGCTTGCTTTATTTAACTGCACATTCATTTGACTTTTCTCATCCCAAAGAATCAATATCTCCTGTCTCATGGAAATAGCCCTTTATAGGCATGAGTCTGGTTAAGAGAACCAGCCCTTGGAATCAAATGAAAGCATATGGTCTTTTACCCTGATTTGTTTATGTTATAAATTCCTGGGAAGGTGATCAAAGCAGTACTGGAGGGAGCTGAGCGTTTCAAAGAGGCCCTGACAAAGCTGACTGATGGGAAGACCAAAGGAGAAGTTATAATCATAAATGGCTGTTTGGGGACAAAAAGCAGGTTTTAATGATAAATCATCCTGGCTCTCAGATGATGTGACAGTGTTTTTCGTTCTGGGTCTGTGACCCAGCAATGGATACTTCTTCTATGGAAAGTCAAGGCACTGAGTCCCAACGCTACAAACTCTTGATGCAGATGCTAACAGGGAGAAGTAGTTGGCAATTGGTTTCTTTCCTTGTTTACACTTGATAATTTAACATTTCTAGAATACCTATATTTGGTTTTCAATACATAGAAATCTAAAAATACTCAATCCCCCAAAGATACTACCTTAATAACGTATGCACAAAATTAAAACAATTGTATAGTATTATTAAGGAAAATGTTTAAGTATTTGAAACTCATGGAACTGAAATTCAACAGAACCTTAGTGGACAAATGGGCTATAGAAGGCTGAATGGGACCTAGCTATGTTTCCATAATATCCTGAATATCAACCCATGCCAGTGATTACTCATTGTGAGGACATTCTTCCTCATGTCTTCTGTATTTTCAATATGACAGCAGCTTTTTTTTTTTCTGAGGTAGATCTGTGGCTCTCAATCTGTGGGTGAAATTTCTGCCCCCCAAGGGGACATGTAGCAATGTCTGGATGGAGACATATTGGTTCTCACAGTCGAAGGGTTATTACTGGCATCTGGTAGGTGCTAAACATCTTACAATACACAGAATAGCCCCTAACAGCAAAGATTTATGCGATCCAAAATGTCAACAGGCCAAAGAGAAGAAACCCTGATCTAGATACTAACAAACTTCCAAAATTGAGTTACCACAGAAATGAACATGATTTATCAGAAGGGAAGAATATCAAGTGTCCAACATGCACTGAGCTGTCCCTGGAATACTCATACATTTGGAAATGTCAACTTCAGAACGTTATCCAAGGCCACAAAGCAAAACCATTCAAGAGTTGTTTACTAACCTCTGAAACCAATGGCTCCTCCAGTAATGCAACCACTAATGACACTGTTCTTCCAATCTGATTTTCCCCGGTACTGTGGGTTGAGAAGGGCAGTTTAGAGCCAAAGACACAGCTAGACAAGATGATTAAGGAAAAACACACAGGGTTTCTGGTTTGCTAGGTCAGTCCCTCCCCAAAGAAAATCTAATCTTTTGCTCTTTCCAAATCATAGTTCCTAAAATTTGAAAGTGTTCACAGATGCTTCCTGCAGGTGGCACCAGAGCACTAAAACCAACTGCAGCATGTGAGAAGCAATAAAATAATTTCTCAAGTTGCCCCAATAAGACTTGTATTTAAAATCATTAACCAACTTCTAGCCTACTTAAAGAAATAAAAATAATGCAAGCCCGTATCATAAACTCACACCCTAAAAAAAAGTTTATATTAGGGGCTATTAAATGGAAGCTCAACCTAGCAAGTATCTGACATTTCTGATCTGCTTTTTAGTAATAACAGAGCCTTTTTCTTTATGTCTCGAGATGGAAGCATACAAGCATTTCTCAGAGTGCAGACACACTTACAGATTCTACCAAACACTCAGTGCAAGAAAACATGGCGCCCACAATGGCAAAGTTTTTGGCATAGGACATTCCTCTCTGCCCCATGTCTTTAAGAACTTCTTTTGCAGTTGGCGTACGGTAGGGATCCTTAGGATCAAAGCCCACATTGGTATCAATGCCAGCGGTGAACACCCCAAATGCACCTCCCAAGACGAATCCTAAAAAACAAAACAAAACAAAAAAACAAACACCACCACACACACAGAGATTAAGATTTCTTTGAAATCTTTTTAGGATTACTGTACTACAGTCATACTCCAAGACACCCTCTTGGGTGGCCACCAGTGAAGCATGACTGACACTTCTCCCTTCTGCCACTCAAACTCTCCTCTTCCTGGCTTCCACATTACAAACCTGGGGTCTATCTTGTTGACCGTTTCTTCTGTCTCATCCTGAATTTCTTCCCCCTTTCATTTCCTAACATGCTTCAAGATTCTGCCTTTAACCCTCTGCTCCCTCTGTACATTCTCTCTTATATGTAACTCACCCATCCTCAAGTTCAGCTATCAACTTTTGCAAATAATTCTCTTGACAATGGCAACATTCATAATAAGCATTTGGTAATGGTCATTGCCTCATTTACTCTTTATCTAATCCCGTGAGTTAAGTACTATTATTTTCTCTTTCCTATAGATGAAGAAACTAAGGCTCAGAGAGGTTAAGTAATCTCCCCAAGATTACACAGTTACCAAATGGCAAAGCCCACACTGTTCTCCGCATCTGAGCCTGCTGGGCATTTCCATATGGACATCCTCTCATCACCCCAAGAGGATGTTCAATGAAATCATGGCTACCTTCTCTCCAGACTTTTCTGCTTAAGGTGACTTCTTTCCAGTTACCCCCATTCCAAACTTGAGGAGCACGCCCAACTGCTTTGCTTCTCCATACAACTAGTCAGTCACCAAATGGAGCAAAATCTTTTTTCCTAGCTTTTCAAATATGTTCATTTCTGTCTATGTCTAGTTATCATCCTAGTCTAGGCCCTCTGTCACTTTAAAGGGCCATAGAATCTATGGCCACACCACCCTGAAAGCGCCTGATCTTGTCTGATCTCAGAAAAAAATGGAGCTTCAGTCTAGCAAACTTCCTGCATTGTTATCCTATCCAGAAACTTTTCTTCTCCACACTCCATCCTGATTCATCACGCTTGTTGATGCCCACTTGTTAGCCTCCTAAAAAAGCATCAATTGCTGCCCTAATGCCTACAAGTAGTAAGTGTGAATCCTCCCTACTACTTCCAACTGGAAATGACTTTTCTCTTTCCTTTGTCTACCTGTATTTCCTCAATCCTTCAAGATACAGCTCCAATTTTATCTCTTCTTGTGTCTTTCCCCAACTAAAAAAGATCTCTCCCTTCTTTCTAATATACTTCACATCTGCACATCCACTTCATTAGTTTCTTCCATGTCTTTCATTCTCAGTGAGATTTAAGCTCATCTGCAGATGTGTTCAAACTTTATCTTGCACAGGAGAAATACTGTGCATTCTCAAATCTCCAAAAGGTTGTTTTTAAAGCCAAGTCCAACTCCCCCACCCCCACCCCCACGTAACCTCTGTTTAGTCACCGCGGCTTTTCTGTTTTTCAAACCTCAAGCTAGTTCCTGCCTTAGAGACCTGGGCACTTGCTGTTCCCTATGTGTGCAACATTCTTCCGCCAGGTTCCTTCTCAATATATATAGGAGAATTCTACATATTACACCGCAAACTTCGTGAACCCAAGGCTCTTGTCTCTTTCACCCTGTATCACCACCGTAGCACGTGATACCTGCTCAGTGACAACTGTCGAGTGAATAACTTAAGTGAATGAACGAATGAATGAAAAAATAAGCCATTTTGTAATCTCCAGGCCCAGCCGATAGTACTGATTCTCTAAACCAATTTCCACAGGGTTAAGCTAACCTCAAAGACAGGCGAGGCTTTGCTCGAGTTCAATGAACAGGCCAGGGGTGTGGTGAAGGCCAAGGCCCATAGATCCTTCGCCTTGCAGGCGCGTGGTCTTGTTGGCAGAGACCACCGCCGCCGGCCAAGCCCACAACCTCCCAGAGGACCCACTCGCCTCGCCTCACCTCCCACGCAGGCCAGCGCTGCCTTGAAGGCGCAGCTTTCCATCGCCTTCTCAATCATCTTCTGCTCGTCACTCTTGGCCGGACTCGGAATCCCGCCCAGACTACCAGGTTCCAGGAGCCGGGGCTGACGCTTGTCACCCACCAGGTATTGCAAAAGAAGACTGTACTGCAGCGGGGCTTCACCTGAACTCGCCGCATCCGGCGCGGAGGCCGGGCTGTTGGAGGCAGCCGCTGCCATGACCGTCGCTGCCTAAGCAACCCCAGCGTCTTCCTTCCCACAGCAGATTCTACAAGGGTCACCTCGGATTCCTGAACGCCTAGCCACCGTACCATAACGGCAGATTCGCCACAGAGAGCACATACTAGAGGACGCTGGGGAAGCAAAACTCCCTTTTTGCACACCTGGTGGAAGATCTATCCTGTTTCCCAAAAACCTCTTTTATAAACTGAATCAGGCTTATGCCGCATTCCCAATGATGCGGACAAACAAGATTCAGCTTCAGCACGAAGCGCACTCATCGCCGCGGCGGCTATTGGGATTTGTAGTCCTAACCCGAACCTGTGGCCCAGGAAGCCTCGCGCGCACGCGCACTCCTCGGCCGCCTGTGGAGCCCCTACCGGGAGGACCAGGAACAGTACGCGCCCGTGAGGCTGCAGCGCGCTGGAGCGTCGGCAGGGGGCGCGCGCGCTTCGCTTCTGCGCTTCCAGCCTCATGGGTGAGGTGATGCCTTAAATTCCTTGCGAGTGTTGGGAGATATAAGCGAGTTTACTTAAAGATGCTTTTTTAAATAAAAGCGTTACAAATGTAGTTTTGTTCAATAATACAGCCTTTGAGGAGAGAGAAGGGGTCAAGGCTTTACTGTAGCGAAGCTAGCCTGGCGTGTGTTTTCAGGGTGGGTGAGACCCTGACCCAATAGAGAGCGCAAGTAAGGCTATTTACCTGCTACTCACCTCAGCTAGTTGGTGTGGAGCTAGTGTTGCAATAAGAAACCAATTTTATATTAGGGCGAACCAGTTCCAGTGCTTACAGCTTGTGAATGCAGTATGTAAAGGTAAACAGAGATAACTAGATATGACCCCCCCAAAAAAAAACTTTGCAGTAGTTTTTATGGTAGCAGAATGGATTCCAAACTACAGTATTAATTCAGACTAACAATATAGTCGTATGTTTCAGTTCAGAGAAACGTAAATAAAAACAAACTTCTTTTTAGACGGTGGTGAGGTCAGTGGCATAGGCAGAGAAGGTGCTTCTTTGGTAACGAAAGTTCTCTGCGCTGTCAGGTATGGAGAGCATATGACTCACTCCATGCCACTAACGGGCTATTCCTAAGGTCCCGGATGACTGCCTAGTTGTCAAATCTAATTCAGATCTCATTGCACCAAACTTCTCAGCTCCATTTGACAGTCAGCTGTACCCCTTCTTGGAAGTTCCTTCCCAGCTTTGGTGATGTCCCTCTTCATTAGTTTCCTAGGGGTGTATAATAGATTGCCAAAATTGGGTGGCTTAAAACAACAGAAATTTACTCACAGCTCTGAAGGCCAGAAATCTGAAATCAAGATATTGATGGGGCTATGTTACTTCCAAAGGCTCTAGGGGAGAACCCTCTGTTGCCCCTTCCAGGTTCTAGTGGCTCCAGGCATTCCTGGGCCTGTAATAACATAATTCCAATTTCTGCTTCTGCCTTCCTGTGGCCTTTATTTGTGTCTCTCTGTGTCCTCTCTTCTTCTAAGGTCACCAATCATCAAATTAAGGGTCTATCCTAAATCCAGGATGATTTCATCTGGAGGTCCTTAACTAACCACACCTGCAAAGATCCTTATTCCGTTCTAAGGTTCCAGGTGAACAGGAATTTTAGGGGACACTATTCAACCCTCTACACCACCCATCCTAGCTTTTCTCCAGCCTTTCCAATTGTTCCCTTCTCGGATGTCTATGCAGGTATCGTGCCTGAACCTTTCCTGTTGTTGCTCTCAGGGCTTTATCCTTATTCTCTTCTCCTCATGCAACTCACTCTCCCTGGCAATATCATCCACACTTATGGCTTCTACTATCATCTCCAATGCATTGGTTACTCCTAAGCCTTTATCTCCAGCTTAGACCTTTCTTGTAAGCATAAGAACCAGGTATTTCCCATAGGCTCCTATGAAGCCTAACTCAACACTCCTGCCAACCACCCTCCTCTTTCAGAAAACAAAACAAAACAAAAACAAATTCATGCTGAGATCTTAAGAGCCAAAGTCAGATCTGAGAAAAGTAGGGAGAGACCCCCAGGCAAGTCCCAGGCAAAGTGGCCTTGGGAAGCAAGAAATAGTCTAAACAGCTCGTTATAGGGACTAAGAGCAATAACCAAACCCAAAATGAATGGCCTGCATCAGAGTTGAGACACACACATGGAGAAATTCCCTGAGGCAAAGGTACATGAGGGAGGAAGCCTTTTATAGAACATCCTTAGCCCAGATAATAAATGGGGAGGGAATAGTTTTGTCCCTTCTCCCACTTCATGTCTTTCCATAGGTGGAACAGGTTTCACCTAATGGAAAACCTGAGCCTTCTTAAGTACATTCCAAAAGTGAAAATAGTTTCTCAGGTCCATTTCTCTGGGCTGAATCTTTGCCAGGAGTCCATGGACACTATCTGGCCATGGCATCACTGGGAATCTAGCACCTCTCAGGTTACAGTTTGATTGCTTACCCCAGGTTGTCTGGAGAGCCACAAGAATACAGGGTTGGCTGTATGTCAGTGGGTCAGAGAAAACAAGGAACAAAAATGAGTTAGATTCACAGGGAGGTTGTAGGAAGAGTCGTAAGGCTCTGAGTCAATGACCCCATCACTCAAAGAACTCCAGGTAGCAGCATGGGCAGTGTGCTAAACTGGAAGATAGCCTGATTATAGCTTAGCCCGGATATCCAGGAGACCTCAGTTGGCCTGTAGTTCTCTCAGGTGCTGACTGGTTGTTGACTTGTCAGTGAGCCCAGGAATAAAAAAATAGCACAAGTTGGGATAGAATGAAGAGGTCCATGCTGAAATGTGCAGCATAGCGAGTTGCATGTGACTTTGGTAACAGTGGGTACTTTGAATATTTCTTTTGCAGTTAGAACATATGGCCACATAAATATTCCAAGTAGCCACCTGATTCACTATAGAGAGTGAGTACCAGACAAATGAATTGGTATTTAAAGGGCCTTGACTAGTGTCCTCCCAAATCGGAGAGTAACTAGGAGCTGAGGATGGAACTGTGGTGGCTAAGAAACTCATGGAAAGTGAACAAATAATAACAAGTGACTGTGGCTGTCCTGGAGCAGAGTTGAAGAACCCCAAGAAGATGACAGTAGCTACCACCTCACTATCAGGATGGCTTCGTGTTCATGTGAGGAGTGTAGGTCAAGAGTTGGTGCAGTCCTTGTGCTGCCTGCCACATGTGGTCGCATAATGCATGGTGTTAGTTTTCACACAGGGACACCAGAAACCCTACAGACCTGATTGGCCTGAGTATCTGGTTAAGTAGGAATTATGGCTGTGGTAGCACACCTGGGTAGAGGCACACTACCTGTGTTAGTTAGATTCAGTTGTCAACTTGGCCAGGTGAGCATACCTAGTCTTGTTGCTGCGGACATGAGCCAATGGTACTTGAACCTCATCTGTTGCTAATTACATCTGCAGTCGGCTAGGAGGCGTGTCTGCTGCAATGAGTGACGTTTGGCTTAATTGGCTGGTGCTTAAATGAGAGAACACAACGTAGCACAGCCTAAGCAGCTCGGCATTCCTCATCTCAGCACTAGCATCTCAGCCCAGGCCTTTGGAGGTGCAGAAAGAAGTCACCCCGGGGAAAGTTGTTGGAACCCAGGGGCCTGGAGAGAAGACCAGCAGAGACCATCCTGTGCCTTCCACGTAAGAAAGAGCCTCAGTGGAAAGTTAGCTGCCTTTCCTCTGAAGAACTAACAAAATAAATCCCCTTTTATTAAAAGCCAATCCGTCTCTGGTGTGTTGCTTTCCGGCAGCTAGCAAACTAGAACACTACCTATCTGTCTCTCCATAGGTCCCTCCTAGAAAGCCCTGGAACCCTCAAAGTTGTCTATACAGTACCTCAGGTCAGCAGCAAGCAAGGCAAATAACAGCCAATTTTTCCAAGTGCATGATCTCCTAGGTTAGGGTCATTTCTACTTCCCTTGAACCTTCAGATTTCTGCCTGGAAGGTTTGATTGGCAAACTTGAAGTGCTTTGGGAAAAGGTGGGCCTTTTGAAATTTGAGAAGCACAGTGATGCATCTGCCTGCAGCCTGGGACAAATCTGTACTTGCAAACCAAAACTCAATCATTTGTCATGTGACGGCCTTTCCATCATCTGGGCTTGGTAAATTGTCACCGGTGTTCCAAGAGCATCGTTTCACACTGCTTTGGCCTTTTCTTTCTAAAGAGATGATCTAGTCCAGTTACAACAAAGAAAAGGAACAAAAGCATGAAGTATTTTTTGCAAAATCCATATATCTTTATATTGCAAGATATGCATGCTTGGGCTACTTATTTTAATATGTATAATAGTAATAATACTTTTTAGTGCTTCAAATCAACTTGTGATTGGAAATCTTTTATATCTAATAATTCTGACTTTTAGAAAAAGGAAGGTAAGTTAACCCATTTCTTGAGTCAACTCATGTCCAGTGATGACCCTATGTCCATCCCCTTCTAAGAAGGAAGGCAAGGAAAGTTCCCTACTATTTATTTATTTATTTTTTTACATAGGCAGGCACCGGGAATCGAACCCAGGTCCTCTGGCATGGCAGGAGAGCGTTCTTGCCTGCTGAGCCACCGTGGCCCGCCCTTCCCTACTATTTTGATTTTTGAAGCAAAAAAAAAATGAAAGAAAAAACAACTTTCTAGAAAGGGCTGAAAAAGCAGTATAGCTAATTGGATTATTAATAATACTACCACTATAATTGGAGTAGAAAATAAGAGATTTCTGAAAAACCCTCTTGACTGATCCCAATTGCTAGAGGTTCTCAATTTTTGAGATAATGCACAAAAAGGACCAACTCATTCATTTATGGCCCAGCAAATAGAGCCTCCTTTGAACTCTGGCCAGAATTCCCTAAACTAGGAAGTAAATGTCATTTTGGTGGCAAGCCACAGAAACCAACCCTGCCCAGTTCACACAAAAAGGGGAGTTTATTCGAAGTATACTGGGGGGTAGCTCAGAGAATCTCAGAAAGAGATGAACCAACAAATCTTAGCAAGTTGGGACCCTGGGCAACCTGGGAACTTCAACACACTCTTCCAGGACCCTCTCCTTAGGCTGGATTATCTTTTCTGAAAAAAAAAAAAAAAAAAAAAAGCCTCTGCAAATCCAGGCTCCTTCACCCTCACAGCTCCTCTTCTGTTTTTATTTAAAATTTTGATATTTTGTTCATCGTGTATTTCTTTGCAGTAATTTTAATTTTGAACATCTTGCATTAAAATATTAACTTGATTACTGAGATTTTTGGTGATTCCTTAAATTTTGCACCTGAGGAGAGTACCTCACTCACCCTCACCCTAGCCCCATACCTGGACTCCAGGAAGAGTCCTTGGCCGTCTTCAATGTCCACTGCCAGCCAGCGCCTTGCCACTCTCAAGAGCTGATAATTACATTTTCAGGAATTTTCTGAGCTGGTTGTGAGGCACAGCCCTTTTAAAAAAGAACACACTATATAAATTTACAAATTTAAATTCTATGTAAAAAATAAAGATAATATATACCAAAAAATCATCACTTCCTAAATATTTTATTTCGATTTACTATGATCTGTGCTCTTGGGGTACCTGAGTGGTGGAAATACCACAGGATGATGTGCTGCAGCACATCTTTTCCCAACTCTGAGCGGTGACAGCACGTCGGTAGCTTGAAATCAGCCATGATGGGATTATTTGCAAACGCTACAAATCAGGGCTTTTTTCTTTTTTGAGAGCCAGTTATTAAACATTTACTAGGATACCATTGACTATAAGCATATTTTGGGAACTAAGAAGATCACTTTCCTGTTTTTTAGGAAACCAGTCATTGGTGGATAGTAGGGCAGAAAAGTGGGGTGAACTGTTGGTATAAGATTCAGGAAAATCCCAGGAAATGTTGAATGTTCCAGGAGGATCATTAGAAACAAAGGAATGCTAGAAAATAAATGAACGCTAACACCTCGTTTGGCATAATTTTGGGCCCTTTGCATAGGTGAAATGTAACTCAGGGACTCCTTTGGGGCTTTTAAACGCACTTCTTGGTTTTGGCTTGGATGGCGCTACTGTAGCAGTACCTAGCTGGGAGGGCCAGGGGCTCTCAGAAGATATTGGTTGTGGTGGTTTAGAGCTATGTACCCCAGACGACATGTTCTTAAAGCTAATCTAATCCTGTGGCTGTGAACCCATTTTGATAAGGTTAACCTTTAGTTAAGGTGTGGCCCACTGAATCAGGATGAGTCTTATTACTGAAGGCCTTTTAGGGAAGGCCACAAAGAGACATCCAAGAAAAAAAGCCTTTGGGAACAGGCCAGAAATCAGTGGGACCCAGAGAAGCCAGGGGAGGCTGCCATATGTATTGCAATGTGCCAGAAAAGCTAAGTACCAAAGATCGTCACAGCCAGCTCCAGAAAAGTCACACTCTTCTGGGTGAAAGCATCGCCTTAATGACACATTGATTTTTGGACTTCTCCTAACCTCAAAACCTTGAGCCAATAAATTCCTGTTGTTTAAGCCAAGCCATTGCAGGGTATTTGTTTTAGCAGCTAGGAAACTAAAACAGTGGTCAGAAAAGATTAAGTGCTTATCAAAATTTGCAGTGGCCATTCAGTTCAGAAGACTGCACAAAAACCATGTCATTAAGAGCTGCAAGAGTACGGGGTCATGGCAGAGCCCAAATGGCATCACAGATGTGTCTGAGGTAGTTGTGACAGGAGGTGAGGAGTCCTCATTTTAAGGGTGTCTGAGGCCTCAGAAGAGAAGTGGGTGGGACCTACTATAGATGATGCTGACATACTTTTGGAACACCTTGCCCCCAGGCTCAGAGATAGGTGCACATTGCTTGTTGGAAATGTAGGACAGATAGCTGTACATTATCACATTAGGAGGTAGAACAGCTCATAGCTTTCCTCTCTGAAGTCAATTCCCAAGAAGAGGACATTTATTGTTAGGCATGGGATAGGACCTGGCATGACTGACTATGGAAGACTAAACTAAAGCAGAGGGTATAGAGCCTGCTGTCATGATAATCTTGGGTTTTTATGGGTAACAGTTGACTCATAGCACCCAGCGGGCAAGTGCCCCCAGAGGCAGTGCTAAGACACTTTGTCACTCCCCCTCAAGCCCCAAAACTAAGGCTGTTGGTCAGGAGACTCTGTCTATATATAGGGAAGGATGTCTTGGCCTGTAGAAGCTAAGGCTGGCTGGACCAAGGAAGGTTTAGTCCATGAAGCTGCCCTATACCATCAGTCTGTAACAGTGGTCCTTAACCTTTAGTGAACATAGAAAGCATCTGGGTGGATTGTTCACCCTGAATTGCTGGGCCCAGATTTTCAGATTCATTGAGGTCCAGGTAGGGTATGATAATTTACATTTTTTTAATAATTTACATTTTTAATAAGCTCCCAGGTGATGCTAATACTGTGGCAAGAGGCCACACTTTGAGAACCTCCAGTCTACATTATCATCTCTAACTACCTTTTCCTAGAGGCAGGCTCACACCACTTGAAGCTCCATTGAGGTGGGGGGCACCTGTTCATCTAACTGAAGCCTGGAGTATATCATGGGGCCAGCGCCCTGGGCAGTGGGTCAGAGAAGAAGGGAAAGGCAGCCCAGTTACAGTTCCATCTCTATCCTTAAAGCAAGTTTTACTCATTCAAAGAGCTGGAGTTCAGGGGTTTGGGCTAATTAATTATGGTAAAATGTCACTGATGCCTACCTGGTCATTTATTTAGCTAGGAAGAGAGAAGCTCAATTTTATAGGTCCTATTAGCCTGGAAACAGCATGGATGATCATGTCCTGCCAAGAGGAGACTGGACTTGAAGTTTGACTCATTCATAGCGTGGAAGACCTGGACAGAGGCAGATTCATTTTTCTGCTTTTCTCTCTAGGCACAAAACCATCAGTGAGCCCTCTTCCTGCTTGCCACTTTCCCCAAACCAGAGCTTTCTGTGCCCTGACATTATTCGCACAGGTGAATGAGAAAGGCCTGAAGGTTCTCTGGGTGAAAATGAACCTTTCTAGGAGTAGCACAGGAAAACAGATTCGCTGTGATGTGGCGTAGGCAGGGTAGCTGAGTTAGTTTTTTTTGTCGTTATAACTTCTTCATCTAGCCACTGCTGTGTCACCTGCCACTTGAGGGCACTGTGGGTCTGCAGGGAACATTGGCAGGTAGGCCTCTGGTGAGACGCCAGGATAAGAGCCTGGCATTGGATGCCTTGGATGTGGCTGCCTCATCTGGATGAGAAGAGTTTGTAGGCTTGAAAGCAGGACCAGGACTTGGGATGCTCTGGCTATTGCTGGTTTGGGGGATGAAATCCAATTCCTCCACAACTACTGAAGTTAAGAGCCTTTGGCCCGTGCTGGGTTCTCTGAGGTCCCAGGAAGCAGTGTGCGGGGGTTGGCATGAAATGCTTGGGTCTGTGAACTGGGAGCAAAGGAAACCGAAGACTGAAGCCCCAGCAAAGGAGGCCCTAGAAAGAAAGGAATAGCCTGAACCCATCAAGGGGGAGTTAGCACAAAAATTAGACCCTCAAATCAGGCTCCCAAGGGAGTTCAGACAAACTGGTTGGAGAGGCGGACTAAAGGCCTCACCCTAAGGAGTGCGGTTTATGTCACACACCCTAAGGGGAAAGTTGTTTTGGGGTAACGTGCTAAGGTTGGACCTAAATTAGAGCTTATCTTACTCCCTAAACCTGCTCTTCCTGAGTTTTCTATCTGGTACTTCCATGCTTTCAAGTATTGTCAGTAGACTCCCTTCTTCTGGCATCTTCCATGTACCTTCTAATCCCATCCCTTCCTTTTCCTACGCATTACTGTAGTTTGGGCTGTCATCATTTCCCATTTAATAGCCTCTAAACTGGTCTTCATGCCTCCTACCTTGCTCCTCTCCAAACCATCCACGGAATGATCTTTCAACACATAAATGGGATCATATCCCCTCCTCAAAATTCTTCTCTGTGCCAGGACAAAATCTAAATTCAATGTGTTGTTTTTACAACGTGTGTCCAGGAAGACACACATGCTTCAATCCAAGTTCAATTCTTATTCAAACATTTCCATTCCCAGTTGTCTGTTTTTGATATTATTCTTTTTTGGCTCTAGAAGGGATGACTCAGAATCATTCTTAGTGATTTGTGTTCTTTAGTGTTTGATAACTAAATTTGGACTTTTTGACTCCAGAGTGTCCTTTCTTTCCATTCGCCATTGTTTGATGTGCATTGGCCCCAACCAAGTGCAAAATAATTAGAAAATATTTATTATTATCTCTTAATTCTTTTTTACTTTGACCTATGCTAGCTATGTGACAGCAATTTTTCTTTTTTTATTTTTTGTTATTTATTTCTTTGGTGAAAGAAATTTTCAGCGACTGATTCTTAGATTCAGTTCAATTTCTGGAGCAGATTTCTTCCACAGCATAATTGTTTGGAAGTTTGTTTACTCACCCACACCCAATAATCCAGATTTGTTTACTATCTTTTGTGCTGTTGCTTACAAAAAGCTTTTGTAAATTTGGCAGTCTAGTGGAGTTTTAGGACCTGCTTCAAATTCAGTTAATGGTCACATACTTTGGCTATATCTGCAAGAGTCACATCGATGACTGTCAGGTTGTAAGTTATTACCCTAAAACAAATGGACTGTCTGAGATTTTATCTGAAAAATACTGGAAGCAAATAGAAATGGGCACGATGTCTGTCTTAGCATCTTGCTCTTCTGGCTCAGAAAAGCACTGGGAGACTTTAAGAACTGGAGGCCAGACTCCTCCAGTTTTGCTGTGGGATAAATGAAGCAGAACAATTATGGTGACTTTCCAGAGTTACACATCAAGTTGGTGCCAGAAAGATAAGTACCACACTTCAACTATAGCCAATGAGGAAAAGGCCCTTCTTTCCCTTCCTTCATCTTGATCCTTCTCAAATCTCATCTCCATATTTTGCTGCACTCACTTCTCTTTCAAGCAGTATCCCTTATCAGTGAATTTGCTGCAAAAGATCAACTTTCAAAAGAGGAAAAGAACAAAAACAAATGTAAAAACTGTAATATAGCATTAATCTACACTAGGTGAAAACTTTTTACAGAGAACTCCCAATAAATGGATAAATTTTTTGTTTAAATTGAAATTTTATTGCATCAATGATTACTTGAAATATGTGGACTTGGAAAACTTTATCTTCAAAATGTTCGTTTTATACTAATAGCTTTGTTATAATGGAATTTGAATTTTTGTTTATGTGTGACATTGCTCCTTTTCATTCTAAGATGTCCTACTGTAAAGATTTCTTTCTCCACCTGTAGTATCTTATTCTTCGAATAAACTTTCAGAAAATTCAAATAGTACTTTGCACTTGAGCTATAATACCTTCCATATTTTCCACATCTATTCCTAGTCCCTCAATTGCCTTCCCCAAACAACCTGTTACTATTTCTTAAGTGTCCTTCCAGGTATATTTTATGCATGTAAAGTACTATATATTGGTGTGTATATGCATTTTTGCCACTTAAAAAATTATAAAGAGGTAGCTTAGTGTATCCTATTCTGTACCTTACTTCCTTGTGCTACGTTAGAGGTATTCTATATCAGTAAACATAAATCTCCTTAATTCCTTCCAAAAACCAGATTGTATTCCAAATGATGAATGTGCCATAATTCAATTATCCTCATGGATACACAGTTAGGCTTTTTCTAGTTTTCCAGTCTTTTTCTCATTTCACCAGTGCAGTAATAAATATCCATACACATATTATTTTTGTGCATGTGTGTTAGTATAACCGAAGACCAAGAAATGTGACTTACAGATCTTAAAAGTGACAAATACTTATTGTTTCTGTGTGTTTTATATTACATCATATGCCTTGAATATAATTTCTCAAAAGGAAAACTGTGCAACGCATACGTTCTGTACAATGTGAGGGATGTTGTAGCTCCTTAATACATATTTTAAAACAACAATAATTTTCAGAATAGCCAGTCAATTCATGTAACATAACTATCTAAATGCCAGTAGGGACTTTCTCTTTATGTACTGCCATAAACAGGGAAAGTGCTTTTTGCAAGCCAAAGGACATTGGCTATTCTTTACAGGAAGCCAAATGAGTCTCCTTGGGCTTCTTGTAACAAACACCCACTAGAACTATGATTTTGGAATAATTTCCATTGCAAATCCCCTTTTTCCACACCCCTTTAAAAGGCAGCTGCGACATTTGGCTTCCAACCAAGGCCTGCTGCACCAACAATTCTCTAAATTTTATTTATATTTCATGTGCAGTATGTTCAAATCTCACTTTCCCAGGTGCCAGATGCTGGTTTGGACACACTCCAGTGGAAAGTGTTTTCCTGTAAAATAAAAGTAAGATGCTGAACAAACTGCCTCTTTATATTAGACTTGCAACTAGTACACCAAAGTAAGTACTCTAATAATGACTTCACTATTTTCCCAGATTTGCAATCCCCAAAACTCCATCTTCACCTACCTTCCCACTAAATACTTTGTCTTTTGGCTTCCATATGATATAAATGCTTCTAGTTATTTCACATTTTTTTAGTGTTCATTTGAAAACTTCGGAGTGTAGGACTCTTTGACATGCTTTGTAATGGTGCCTGATAAAACCTACTCACGGGTATTTCAGATATGATTTGGATGGGAAGATAAAGCATTTTACCCTACTTACAGTATTTTAAAAGGCATCTAATAACTTAATATCTGTTAATAATTTAAAAATGTTTTCACTTAAATGTGATGCTTTTTATGTATTTTATAATAATACTGTCTCTGCAGTGGGACAGAATTTTGGCAGGACACTTACTGAAGCGTTAACATGGAATCCATCGTGCTGTGCCTTTGTGGTAAGGTTTGCTGACTGCTCAATCCAGACAGCCTCCTTGTGAAAACTGCAATATTGGGCGTCAAAAAGTGGGTTTCATTTGTAGAGATTGCCAATAGACTCTTGACTTTGACTTCCACCTCTTTTACTCGTTTATATGGTAATATTTGGCTCAGCTGAAAGTCAGTACAACTCATTATTATACCCCAGAAAAACTGAGAACCTTAGCCATGAACATTTCTTCTGTGCCAGAAGCTTGTGGTTGTACTCTGAGGTTTAAACTAGCTCCTGTAAAGCGTCCTATCTCCCCCCACCTCCCCTCCCCTCCCCTCCCTCTCTTCCCTCCCTTTCCTTCCTTCCTTTTGTGGAAAGGAACTGTGGAAAAAATATATATATACATATGTATTCTGCTTGGCTCGACAGCATCTCTATTCAAATTAGTCTCTAGTAGGACTCTTTTTCTAACTCTTTCCATTAGATGGCGGTAGATACTCAGGAAATAATTTCCATAGGGCC
>PVIY010034027.1:0-27528 GCA_004026745.1 Myrmecophaga tridactyla | reverse complement strand
GTTAAGCACGTAAATAGCGTCATAATTTCATAATATGAATGTTTGAAAACCAACCTTAAATTTCACACATAACTTGACAATTTTTATTTCTTATACTATCAACTAAATTTCCCTTTTTTTCCTGTGGTATATAGTGTATAGTTCTACAATTTTAAAACATGTGATTGTCTGTTTCACTCCCACCTCAATCAGGATACAGATGAGTTCCTTTGGCCCCAAAATACTGACACCTGTAGAGCCCACTTCTCCCCTACCAAGCACTCTCTGCCAAGCACTGCTTTTTCTCCGTTTCTATAGTGTCGTCATTTTAGGAATGTCCAATAAATGAACCATACAGTATATAACATTTTGAGTGTAGCAATAGTCCACTATTTTATTTATTTTAAGTAATATTTTACTGAATGGATATACAAAGATTTGTTTATCCATTCATCTTTTGAAGTTTCCACTTCAGGGCAATTATGAATAAGACTGTGATAAACATTTTCCGTAGGGTAAATATATATGAACTGGACTGCTGTCATATGGCAAGTGCATTTTTAATTTCATGAGAAAGTGCCTCTGATAAATTGGATTATGTGCCCCCATTTAGGCATGTTCTTGTCTTAATCCTCATTCCATTGTTGTGAACCTATCGTAAATAGAATCTCTTAAAGACGTTGTTTTATTTAAGGTGTAGCCCAGTTGAATGAAGGTAGGCCTTAATCCAGACTTCTCATGTCCTTTATAGCAGAAAAGTTCAGACACACAAAAGAAAGCCACTGGGAGCAGTCAGAAGCCAGAAGCCAGCAGAAACCAAGAAGATAAAGGAGAAAACATCACCATGTGACTAGAAGCCAAAGAACCCAAGGATTGCTGGCCAGCCAAAAAGTGACTGGCCCTGGTGGGTGGGGAGTGAGGCCGCTAGCCTCTGAAACCATGAACAATAGTAATAAATGCTGTTTGATTCATTTAAAATCTGTATTTCCTACATTACCTTTTGCTATCGCATACATTTTATTCTACACTGAACAGCTTGCTATTGCGAAACATAACCAGGTCTTTTCCTGTCCTGTTGCCTTGAAATGGGTGCCCTTGCCATCTCTGGACATTGTGTGCTAAGATCCTCCTTACCTTCGGCTCGCTATCTTATTCACCATTCCCCCAAGGACCCAAAATGGAGATTATCTTTCTTTTTACTAACGCCGCACTAGATTTTTCTGCAGCTGCTCTACAGCACATTCATTCTATGTGGTTCTCACGTTGTAAGTGCCCACTTCCCAGCTTCCATAAGAACACATGCTTTCTGAGACAAAGACCACGTCTTATTCATAGTTCTAAGACGTGGAAAGCCTAGCATAACCTAATGTTCAAGCTATTCTTTGTACTCTAGTGCTATAAATAATTAAGAGTAATGAACATTTGCTATGTGCTCATTATGCACTAAACACCAGGTAAAGCATCAGATGCAACGATATAAAAAATAAGCTTGTCTTTAAAGAATTTGTAGTCTGGCAGGGAAGATAATTAAATTAAAATGCCACTTTGAGGGTTAGAAGTTTACCCCCGGAGCTGAGAAGAATTTAAGGGATACAGGAATGGTGGAATTATGGAAAGATTCCAAGAGCAAACGGTATCTGGACTGAACTGAGGTTTGAACGGTGGGTAGAAGTGAGCCTAGAAGAGGAGCGGGGCGGAGAAGAGGAGGTGTTCTGAAAATGGTGGACAGCTTTGATGCCTGAAATGAATTGAGAGCAAAATTGTAGGTAAGGGGACGAATTATAACATTATTGAATGTTAATGTAGCCATAGCAGGTGAGGACGTTAACTCACATGGAGCAGTTGCTGATTAGACAAGAAGGGAGATATGCTAAGGTGTAGAACTGCACACACACATATTTATATATTATATCTAACCATGCCTATCTATCTATCTATCATCTTTCTAATCTAATAACTGGAGGAGAAGAATAAAGAAAAGGATAAACTACAGACTTCTGTATTTGGTGACTGTTGTAGGAAATATAAAAAGAAAAATAATTTTAGGGAAGGTCATGGAATCTCCTTCGAACCCATTGAATTTGAAGAGAAAAACAACTCCATAAAAACCCACTTGGGAAAGCAGTCACAAGCGTATAGAGAGCTGCTATGACTTGAGTTCAGGTTGTTAATTTTCCTGACAAATAAAGCCGAAAATACGATAAACGAGTGGATGGCACTGGCCGGGCGATGGCTGTGTGTGCACGAGGTATGTGGTCCACATTAATGGTTATCGAGCTTGTAGCAAGTTCAGCAGTTAGGGGAAATGAATTCCCTATCTCGTTGAAAAAAATAACTGCAGTGATAACAAATAGAGTAGCAGCATAAACTACTTAATTATTTTATAAAATAACATAAGCATAGCTGTATATTTTTATCAAAATAATAAAAATAAATGAAAAGGTGCCTAGTTGTTTATAAAACTCTATTTGATCACATCAGAAATATTTTAAATAGCAAAAAAAATGTCAGGCAGTATAATCAACATAAAATGTCATTTTGAATCAAATTTGGGAGGATTATTAAGATATTATACTTTTCATACACTTCAAGCAGGTGACTTCTTGGTTACACTGAAATAGTAAAGTGTTATTCTTATGGATAAGATTGTTCCACTGTGATTTTTATGATTATTAAATCTGCATTATGATTTTCTGTTGTTTTTTTAATTCTGTAATCTATCTTATTAATCCAAGAAAAGTGTTATACTGCTAAAATTATGATAATTTAATCTACTTTAAGTTAACTCCAGTTTGCTTTATTTGCATAAAAGCCCATTGGTGTTTTTGGAATAACACTAAAACTTCAGTAGAATGAGCACATTTATGCATGTGGGAAAAATGGAAGAAGCTGGAGTTAGTTTGATTTTTCTTTTGACAGTCTCATCTTATGTCCATTTGTCATTACATATTTCAAAGAAATTGTTGTGTTTACAGTGTAATAGCGGTAGTTACTCCCACAATGTTCGAATGGCTGTGGCACCACAATCATCGGCATCTAACTGTATTCTTTGGTTTGTGTTTCAACAGTGCCTATCAACCTGTCAGAGATTTTTGTGCAAACCATAATTCCAGCAAGGTGACTCTGTGAGTCTGTAAACTCCAGTAATCTCTCTTTCAAAGGAGATGCACGGTGAAATACACTTGCTTGGTGATTGTTTGCAGATGTGACCACTGGCATAAAATTGCAGGCTCTCTTTTTCTTAAAAGAGTTATAAACCTGATATTATCTATACAAAATGGATGGGACTTCATATTACTCACATTATATAACAGAGGGCAATCTAAGCAATGCTAAACCCACCTTAAAAAGAAAACATATTTCAATGCATCACTTTCATGCAGCTTTCTGTTCAGTGAAGTCCTAGAGAGAGACTTGTATGGTGAGTGGCATGAAATGCATGTCTTTTTTGTGCAGGTGTGGCTGTGGGATTCACAGCATGCAATAGCTGAGAAGTTGTTTGTCAGTGTAGTGTAGGAAACTGGTTTGTAGATGTGAAGAGCACTGAGTTTAGAGTAAGTCAAATTCAGGTGTGTCTTACCTTTGATTTTTAATCTGTACAAATAACCTAACATAACCTCTCTATTCACTAGTTTCCCTAAATGCAAAGTAGGACAATTAGGTGCTTATCTCATTTGTCAAGTTAATCAACACTGCTCCAGTGATCGATGTTCTCCAGGTACTGCAGGTAGCTGGAGAGGTAGCTGGAGGCCGGGTCTGCAGCGGGGGGGTGAGGTACAGTCCACCGTGGCAAAGCGCTTGGGCCACCCTCTCGGGCAGCTGGGCGCCAACACTGCAGCACCAGCTGTGTCTGCCTTGATCTCATCAGACAAGTAAGGAGGGTAGTGGCGGGAGGGGAAAGCAGCACCTTCCTCACGGGTCACTAAGGAAAAATGTGAAAGTAACGTGTATGTGAAAATAACACGCAAATTTAAAAATGCAAACATAAGTAACAACATAGGGCAGAAAACTGAGCAGGAATCGCCAGAAATTTTGCGTCTGTGATCATGTTTACCAAAGGAAAGGGACGGACACAAATGTCAGTTTTCGTCCTGAAATTATCGGCCAGCACTTCTAAGTCCGTAACCTTGTGCTTTCAGTAGGAAACAGCAAGTTTCCTGTAACAGATATGTTTGTCCTTGAATCCAAACGAAATTTAGCTGTTTCTACCTTATTGCTTTTTTTAATTATGTGGGCCCAGGAAAATATATTTTCAGGAAGTGAAACTCAATTTAAGGAATTTATAAATAAGATGTTAATAAGCATAAAAACAGACCCTGATATTTAGGGAAAATGCAGAATAGAGAAACTGGTTCTCTTGAAAAGCATAATGAAATAGAGAGGTAAAATACGTAATTAATTAATTGGTTGATTAAAACAAACGTTCCCACAGATTTGAAATGGTAATAAATTTTGCTCAATTCTGCAAATAATTTTGACCATTTTGATTCACTCATCCCTTCACACATATTACTTGAGAGCTTGTCATGTGTCAGCTCTCTTCTGAGCCTTCAGCATGAGAAAAATTCCCTTCTTCCCTGAGATTACCAATAATGGAGAACTTTGTCAATAAACAAGTAAAGCGATACCTAACTGCGGCTTATTTTATAAGACCTATTCACAAGCAGGGCAAACAGGGCAAGGGGCCTGGGTCCTTTATTTCCATCCGATAGACAGGAAAGGACTTTCTGAGCAGATGGCACTGGAACAGAAAACTAAGTGGAAAGCCGGACGGGAGGAGCAGAGGGCTGGCAAGGCCAGGGAGGGACCGTTTAGGGCCAGGTGTGGGCAGTGATCAGGCTGCCTAGGGCCCTGTGGAGAAGCGTTTGTGGCAGGGTGAGCAGAACAGGCCCTCGCTGGAAGGCTGTGGGCAGGAAAGGGGTGTCATCTGGTTTGTCCCTTTTGGTGCCTGCCTTGTGGAGAACAGATGACAGAACTAGAGGAGAGGCAGTTAGAGTCGTGTTGAGTTTTCAGGTGAAAGACAACAGCAGGTAGAACTGAGGTACTAGTGATGGAAAGTATGAGAGCTTTACAATATAAAATATAATTTAAACTTAATCTAGGGTGGCCAACGGTGGAGCAGTGGCAGAATTCTCACTTGCCATGCCAGAGACCTGGGTTTGAGTCCCAGAGCCTGGCCATGCCAAAAAAATAAAAAATAAAAATTTAACCTAAAAAGTGATGTTTCAGAAACGAAAAGGAGCTTTCTCCTTTTGACTGAAAATTGACTTTGGACTTGACATGATAGAGGTAATTTATGATTTTAACTAATGACTTAGGAAAATTAAGATTGAGAAAAATGGGTATAGAAATTTTTTTCTACAATCAAGTTTGGTAGCTCAGATGGAGGTAGAGTGAGTGAAGACATCAGTCTTGCTTTATCAGTTAGGATTGAATTAAATCCTAATTCAGGGACTAAAACAAATCTGGGACTACTTTTCTCACATGACAAGAAGCCTGGTGGCTCAGCAATTTATACATGACAGGACTGCAATTCTGTCGATATTTCCCTTATTCTCCCAAGATAAAAGCCATAGCCATATTCATATCATAAAGAAGGGGAAGAGGAAAGGAGGAAAAATAATGTATTCTTGGAGTGCCTTATTATTTTTATTAATCAGTAAAGAAAAAGTTGGAAACTTCCCTGCCTGCAGAATTGGGCCACATGCCCCACCCTTCAGCTGCACCCTGAGATTGAGGTAATTTGCCTCGATCTTCTATATTGCTCTAAATCATGTTGTATTTCTAATATGACAATGGTGTCACTGGAAGCCTTTTCCTACATACTTCTTATGAAGCCAACCTGATATGTATTATATAGCAAAGCTCTACACATCTGATGTATTCACAGAAGTTTTTCTTTTCCTTTTCCAAATAACTATCGAGAACTAGCTATGTACCAGAGACCGCTCTAGGTAAGATGACCAGAATTCTACTTAACAGCGAGGGTCCTGTCTGCAGGGAGCTCACATTTCAGTGGAGAAGACATATAATAAACAATGTCAGTAAGGGGATAACGAGGCATTAGCAACGCTATTCTGTGAGATACGTCAGGGAAGACCTCGCTGAGGATTTGGTTTGCCGCTATTTTGTTGAACGTTTTCTGCATATTATATATTCATAAGAGATATTGGTCTGTAGTATCCATTTCTTGTTGTCTATTTACGTCTCTGTCCAGTGTCCTTCCTTCCAGTCTGAAGAACCTCCATCAGCCTTGCTCATAGGACAGGTCTAGTGGCAATGCTTACCCCAGAATGTCTTAATTTCTCCTCATTTTTGAAAGACAGTCTCACCGGATCTAACATTCTTGTTGGAAAATGCTTCTATCAGCTCATTAAGTGTTTCAGCCCATTACCTTCTTTCCTCCACGTGGGACCTGGCTCCAGAGACCACTCCTTGAAGAAACCGCTGCTTGATTCTTCAGCCCTCAGGCCAGTGAACTCTACAGACCCTGGAACCCCCCACCTCACAGGAATTGTGTGCCCTTGACCAGGCAATCCCACCTTGGTTATATTGGCAGCTTGTGATTAAGTAAGCAAATCAATTGCATTTTACATTCAAATTAGAGTCCTGTTGGGACTGCTTTCAAGTGCTAAATTTACTTTTAATTTCAAATGACTTTTGCTTTGTTAGGACAACTACATTTACACAACACCGAACTCATTGTTGTGAAAAATTTTTACCCATACATACAAACTAATAACAAAAAGGACTGCCGAGAAGGCCGAAATGTGTGACCTGACACTTACGAAGCTTTCACATTTGTATCCATGGCAAGGGAATGACAATATATCCACGCATTCATGACAAGGACCATTTAAACAACAGAGAAGAGGGAATAATGACCACGAAAATTTATTTATTATCTATCCATTCATTCATTTATTTTTTATTCATTATTTATCAATAAGTCTTTTGATTTACCTAACACATATATAAATCATTTTGCTCATTCTCCTAGGATGAGGCACAAATCCAAATAGGCAAGTTTCAGTGTACTAGGAACGATAATTTGGCTGTTTCAATTCAGGCATATTTGAATCTTTATCCGTATCAGAAGCAAGAATCTTTTGTCTGACATCTTGGGCATACCATGTCCCTCCAGAACACTAGCCGTACTCATGAAGAAAGTATTTATTGACAGGAAAATATGACTGACTGATACTGTTCAAAAAATTTTAACAAATTAGTATCAGAAAGGTCTCAGATCTCAGCAAAGCAAGATTGTTAATCTCTGGCTTTTCCTTTACATATACTGTTTCTAGGGACGTCTTCCATTTCCTGGCTTTTGGTGACTTTATTTATTTGATTGAATTTTTGATGGTTGATATTTATTTATTGAATTTATTCTTGCCAACAGATGTGGTCTCTTTGATTTATCTTATTTGTCTTGAGCAGCACGTTATTTTATAAACATTAGTGATGACATAGTATCCTCTTACAGACAGAAGCGTGCGCAGAACGGGCAAGGGGAGCCTTTTCACATTTAATCAAACATCTCTAAAAATGAAACCTATAAATGTATGAAGCCAAAAGTTTCTCAGCCAAAGGCATATATCCAGAAGCTTTATGATGTGAGGTAAACTTGAGATCTTTTAGATATTGCTATGCCATGACGGTCAATCCATAGTAACGAGACCTACTGGGTACTTGTGGAATCTATGACCGTGCTCCCACTCGGCGAATAGCACGCGAGCACTCCACCCCCACCACCCCGGGGAAATGTTAGGACATTAACAAGAGGACTTGTATGACTCTTGTTAGACAATACCCATTGAAAGTTTTAATGAGAACTTACACTGAAATCCATGGGGCCTGACTTCCCGAGGTCACAGGGGATCCACGCGGGTCGGCGGTTACTGGCCACTGTCTTTTCCCCCATGTTCTAGCCGTAAGCTTGGCGCACACCTGCAACCCAG
Source organism: Myrmecophaga tridactyla (assembly GCA_004026745.1). Lineage (NCBI taxonomy): Eukaryota > Metazoa > Chordata > Mammalia > Pilosa > Myrmecophagidae > Myrmecophaga > Myrmecophaga tridactyla. The sequence continues at coordinate 19,591 of PVIY010034027.1, read as the reverse complement.
GAAGCCTCCCTGCAACACCAGTTTTCAAGCTGCTCTTCCCACTCAGATTCTCCTCTCTGGGGCCCCTAAGAGCAGATCCTCACAGCCCAGCTACTCCAGCCCTGCAGGTCACTTACTTCAAGCCAAAGTGCATAGAAAGTGAACATAGAGGAGAAATTGTTTTCCTTATCATGAAAGGCAATGTGATTTTTCCATTATGACAATCCTCTGTTATAGAAGGTTCTCTCTCCTGTTCTCTGCTAAAGCAAGCCTTTATTTTATGTAATGCGTACTTCCTCCATTAAACCATTCCAGTCAAAACAAATCCCATGGTTTTAATTTCCCTCATTTACATTTTTAAACACTTTCTTATGCACAAGTCTCACTATCTCAGAATTTTTAGATTTAGAATAGCAGTCTATAAACTTGTGTCTTCTTTACTGAATTAAATTGGAAATCCCTTCCAATCCAAAGCAGAGTCATCCTCTTTAATTTTGTTTTAGATTTGCTATTTTTTAGTAATGCAAGGGTATGAATAGAGCAAGGAATATAAATTAAGCATCAAAACAGGAAGATGGCTAAGCAACCAAATGATAGGCTATAGCCACGCTGTGCCGGTTTGAAGCTGTCCTCTACCCTTGAAAAACCACGTCCTTTAATCCTCATTCAGCATTGCTAGGTGGGAGCTTTCTGATTGTTTTCATGGAGATGTGTCTCTACCCATTCAAGGTGGGGTTGCTTCCTGGAGCCTTTTAAGAGGGAATCATTTTAGAAAGAGCTTTAGAGCCAAAAGAGCCCACACAGTCAGGCTTTTGGAGATGGAAAAGAAAAACATCCCCAGGGAAGCCTTATGAAATGAAAAGAGAAAGCTAGCAGATGTTTCTACTACTCTACTACTACCTCTCAACTGAGAAAGAAACCTCAAACTTCTTTGGCCTTTTCTTTGGAGTTAAGGTATCTTTTGGGGAGATGCCTTTATTTGAACATTTTCATAGCCTTAGAACTGTAATTTTGCAACTTAATAAATGCCCTTTTTAAAAGTCATTCCATTTCTGGTATATTGCATTCTGGCAGCTTACAAACTAAAACGCATGCCTTAGGTGAACTTGTCCTGGCAGGGTCAATAATATCATACCAGTGAGGACTCTGAGCTAGTTTGACATTAGCTGGTATCTTGTCAGAGATGGGCAAAGTTCTATTAAAAAGTGCAACAGTCTGACCTAAGGTAAGAGTTAAATTTAGGTCAGAGTTAGGCCTATGTATTTAATTTCAATTCCAAATCTGATCATTGCTAAAGCAGCAATATTATTCTTATAAAAATCTTTTAATTTATTTGTTTCCATTTTTAACAAGTCAGAATATTTAGACAATGATTCAGTGATACTGGGATATATTGCATATATTGTTTAAAAGCAATATATCATTATGATACCACTAAAATATATCACATCTAGAGCTTAGTATTATTCCTATTGAATTCCACTTCAGGGATTTTATAATCTTAGCCTGTCAACACAGAAAAGCACTTTATCTACAGAGCAATTGAACATTATGGGATGCAGAGCAAGAAGAGGAAAGAATGGGACAGCATATTTAGTGGAGTAAATGAATTGAGTATAAAAATACTCTGGGACCCAGTGACACATCTAAAATGTCTAAATTCCTAGTTGATCTTTTTCTTCTTGCTGACTTACCACAGGACTCCATGGTCAACGCTTGTGATCAGTTCCCCCTTCTCATACCTTTCCTCATTCCATTATTCCTTTGTTGTGTTTGGAGAATTAAGCTCCAAGACATAACAGACTAACGTGTCCGTCTATGGTGAAAGAGAATTTCACTTGGAAGAGAATTTCACTTGGAAGTGAATTCTAAGGCAAACAGTAGAAGAATGATTTCACTCATGCTGTCTTCAAAATAATACATAGTACTACTCAAAGAATTGTCTTTACATCCCACTTAATCCCCAGAATAACTTTATCAGTAGATGAACATGACTTAGAAGCCACATCCACGGCTCAAGTGAAAGAAGGTGAGATATAGTTCCTACAGTTTGAGAGAACAGGAGATATTTTGACAAGAAAATTTAGATTTAAGTTTGTTCTGAAATGTCTTTCTCACACTTGAGAATAATACTGTCTATCCTCTTGAGATAAAAAGGTTCCTACCCCACAAAGAAAAGAAATAGATTTTAAATTAAAAGATGTTCAGACTCTCTGATACATCCCGTTCTTTGAGAGAACTCAGCAACTACATAGCACTACAGATTTAGTACTTCTAGGCAAAGTATATAAAAAGAGAACAAATAATCAAAACAACTTTAAAAGACTTCTTAAATGAATGCAGCCAAACAATAAAAATGATAGGTAGATGAGTTTCACCTTGCTCCTCCACAATCGCGCTCACTGAAATAAATGAAAGATAAAGTTCAATAGGCTCCCCAGTCTTCTTTAATCCAGAAAAAAGTTGTCTTTTTACTTTATAAAATTTAATTTCAGAGCAATGTGATCTTCTTAAACACAGATTTTGAGCCACAGAGCCCTAGACTGTATAGTTTGTCAAAAGGTTTGCGGTCAATGAGGATAAAGGAAATGCCACTTTGATCTCTCAGCACCCTGGACACCACGATCACAACCACTTAGAGAAGCAGCGAGTCGACACACACACTGAGCACTGCTAAGTACAAATCAGTTTTAAGGGATGAAATTGTCTTGGTTTGAATTAGCTTTTCCTTCTACACTAAAAAATATTTACATAACCAAACATAATGCAGGACCAAACAAATAAGTGCTTTAATGCAATTTCTGATTACTATGAAAGGACAAAGTAGGGGATTAATTTGAATCATTTAAGAAATAATTTTCAAACAGAATGAAGTATATTTTCTACCTGCTTTTCTATCTTACTTTTGCTGTTACATAAATTGTGAACATTTAATGGCTATAAACATATACTTAATAGAATTAAGATAAGCCAATTAATCATTAAAACAACACTGGAGAGCTAGAAATCACTCATTTGAGCCTCCCTAGTACAATTTCTTCTACCACATCTTACTACTTATTAATCTCTTCAATATTTGAAAGTGTAGCCAAGAGAAATGTAACATGATAAATCATAGTATACAAATCTCAGAAAAGATAATCATAAATAAAATATCTAGACCTATTTTACAAAACATGAATTTACATTTCAGAAATGGGATAAAATAAAATAACAAATTTATCTCTGTCTTCTGGAAGTCAGCCCATTTTTATTCAAAATTCTAATATAACTTCTCTTTTTTGGAACACTAGGAACCACATATACTCATTATCAAGGGACTACAAACCTCCAAAGCTATTTTTCACTTGTCTTTTTGTACCCAAGAAGAGTGAAAAAACTCTTCCTCTGTCTCTATCTCTCCTTAAATTCTCTTATGCATTTAATCATCTTGCCTCTCAAATCCCACAAGCACTTTATCGGCAACTTCTCTTATGCATGCATGGATTGTTTCAAAATCAGGCACTTATTTAAGCACTGTCATTTGCCAGTACTTAGTGTGGATATTCCATTTTATCAGGAAATCTTGAAGGTGGGATTCGTTAGCTCCCTCCACTAAGGCAGAATAAAGCCCAGGCATGGCTGAAGTAATTTACCAAAGTGAGTGGAGGCAATAGGCAAAAGACCCTGAGGGAACCACCCAAGTGTTCCCAACACAGATCCTGGTTCTTTCAACTGACTTCTTACTAAGAAAAGAACACCTGCCAAAACAGTTGCATGTGTTGGTGTTTCAGATTGCTGACGCTGCAGGAATGCAATATACCAGAAAGGGGTTGGCTTCTTCAAAGGAGATGTATTAGGTTATAAGTTAACAGTTCCAAGGCCATGAAAATGTCTGAATTAACACATCAAGAGGGAGTTACCTTCTCTGAGGAAAGGCTGCTGGCATCTGGGGTTCCTCTGTCACATGCTCAGTAGTTCAATTTAGGTGTCAACTTGGCCGGGTGATGGTGCCCAGTTGTTCTGTTGCTGTGGACTTAAATCATCAGCATGTGAAATCCATCTGATTGCATCTGTGGCCGGCTAAGGGAAGTGCCTTCTGCAATGAGTACAGCTTAAAAGGAGAGGTCAGAAGATAGCTCAGCAGCTCAGACCCAGACGTTTAGAGAGGCAGAAAGGAATCACTTGGGGAAGTCGTTGGAACCCAGAAGTTGGGAGGAAGCCAGCAGACGTCACCAGGTGCCTTCACATGTGACAGGGAAACCCCAGCCAGCTGCCTTTCCTCTGAAGAACTGTAAATCTGTAACTAAATAAATCCCCTTTATAAAAGCTGCTCCGTCTCTGGTATATTGCATTCCAGTAACCTTAGCAAACTAAAACTCATGAGAAGGCATATGGCAATATCTGCTGGTCCTTGTCTTCAAAACGTGTCTGAACTTCTGTGGGCATTCTTCTCTCTTAGCTCCTCTCCTGGGTTCTCTTTCCCAGCTCTTTCTCCCCATGAGCTCTCTTAACAGGCTCCAGTAAGGGATGAAGACACACCTTGAATGGGCTGGGTCAGACGCCTTGGAAACAACCTGACCAAAAGGTCCTGCCCACAATAGGTCTCCCTCCGCAAGCATGGATTAAAGAACATGGCTCATGTGGGGCACACAACACCTTCTCACTGGCTATGAAACCAAAAGGCTATGAGCCCAGAGCCCTATTAAGTATCATACCAATAGAATGAAAGATTCTGGGAGGGGGATGAAGGCTAGACTGTCCATCTTACTTGACCACTTCTTACGAGAATAAAAAAGCTTTTGTTTCAAATGGAAGAAAGGAAATTAGAAATCACAAGTGTGGTAAAAATTTCATGGGTGTGTGCATGCTTGCAAATGTGTGATTTATTCAGACCTAACCTACAGATTATTAATACAAAGCTAGAACTGTTTGAAATGCTGTTGATGCAGAGGTGGTTAAAGCAATTCCAGCCCTTAAGCCTCACACTGCAAGTATTTCTACCTGACAAAGGTGGGGTGTGGTATTCAGTTATCGTAGCTAATACACCTATAACTGGGCCAAAGTCATCACAGACACTCAATAAATATGTCTTACATTAAATTGACTTGAATTTCATTAAATTGACTTCTGTATCATTTTTCTCCAAAAAGAGATTTTAAAAACACCTTTTAAATACTTCATTTCCATCAAAAAATCAAGATCTTGTCTGTTCTGCATATGATGGCATAAGAGCCCACCAGAAAGTTTTTAGTTTACTAGTGAAGCATATAACAGTTTTTAATCAGCATGCATGAAGGGACCCAGTTCATGGCACTTCACTAGTCGTGATCAATAGTTGGGTAATTTGAGTGAAAAAGAAATTTAGTTCTGTGATGTTCTCTTTAAATGCAACCCCAGTTCTCCCCATGGGCACATTCCATCGCAGAAGATCTAATGTGCACAGAACCACCACTAAGGGCCATCAGCTAGACCCACACTTATGTGTCTGAAGATGAAAGGGTAACATTGCCAGAGGGGAAGAAAGACGACTTGTGTGAGCTGAGGAAGCCCACGGAGTGCATCACAGTCTTCTCACTTATTTCCTGAATGAGCCTGGGCTAATATCAGTCTTTATCGTGATTATTTTACAAGCTGGCTTCTGCTATAGAGCCTCTCTTGAGACATGGCCATGAAACATGACAGAGTAGAGGATGATGAGGCTGCACAAGGGCAAATGAAAATAAACTGGTAGAAAATGGTCAGGCATTCACACATTCAAGAAAATGAGGCTACAGTGTCACAGAGCTGCTCGCAACAGAGATGATGTCCTTTCACAGATGTATATTTAGAGTCTGTGCTATCATTTGATTGCACTAGATGTATGAGAAAAGTACATGGGTTTAGGGACCTAAGGCCGATTGGGTCAGAATGTAAAAGAGATTGAAGTAAACCAGCTTTATCTACTGACCACGTGTTTATATACACCATTCCGTGCAGAGTCAAGAAGCAGGATTCAGAAGCAGAGAGATGATTATTCCCCATGCCTTTTTAAAGTTTGTATAGTTCAATATTCCTTTGTACAATGTTATAGTTTCAAATGAGGATTTATTTCATTTTCTCCTTTTTACTGAGTGGCGTGATATTTGAGAGAACAGTCATTCATGAATAAAAGATAACCACTATATATTTAACCACTAAAGTGGATTTGAGAGGCAAAATCAACAGACTTTGCGTATGCCACAGAGTCTTGGGTTTTCTCCCAATTTCTCATTTCAGTCCCTCTCTTACTGGAGTCTCATAGGTGTTTCACCCTCTGATCCGTGTAGCTGTAAGCCTAGGAGTAGGGGAGAGTGAAGATAGGCTAGAAATATTTGCTCTCACTTCAGATTTTGGAAGGCAGCATTTTAAAGGAAATTTGTTTCCCAAGACAAATAATATATATTTTTCTTGTTTTATTAGATGTTCCCTGCTTTATTCCCAACACCCAAATGGTTCAATATGTTACCATTTTTCCATGTTCTATCAGTTTTAAATGAAATCCTGAAGTCAGATGTCAATCCTCATCATGTTTAGAAAGATCACAAGGATTTAAAACATGTTTTGTGGTGCCCTGAGTCTTGGCATAAGGGCGATTCAATCAAGCTAAGATTGGTGATCTAATCAAGGGCGTGGGGTGATTTAATCAGTGCAAGTTGTGGGTTAATTTACTGAAGACGAGGTGTAGCTGGTGATTTGATCAAGGCGAAGGTGAAGCGGGAAATTTAATCAAAGTGAGAGTAAAGCAGGCAATTTAATAAAGATGAGAGTGAAGCCGGTGATGTAATCAAGGCAGGGGGAGCAGGTGATTTGATCAAGGTGAGGGTAAGTTGGTGTTTTAATCAAGGTGAGGGCAGACCTGGTCATTTAATCAAGGTGAGGGTAAAGCAGGTACTCTCCCTACCGCCTCTCTGCAAACTTTTTCTCTGCTACCCAGAGGGGTAACGGACCTTAAAGAACAGCTTAATCCCTTCTCAAACCAAATGGACAGCCAAAGATATACACATTTTGTCATACTACTATTTATATGATAAACTGATAATATTTAGAGATAGTATTGTGTGTAGAATTGAATTCTAGATGGTTTTTTGGTGCCTAATATTTAACATATGTTAGTATTGTGTTAGAATGTAAGAAAACATTATATATATATATATATATATATATATATATAACAACATTAAAGTTCATAGAGTTTAGACAATTAATCCAAGATAATATAACATAAGTGATGATAAAGGAAAGTTAAATTTGTAACTGTACTCCCTGGAAGCCTAGGTCTGTGATTTTTCCTGGTCATCTCATTATCTCCCATCATCTTCCAGTTAAACCAGAAGAATGATTTGCAGAGGAGAAAATACTTTTATAGATTTTCTCATTACCATCCCTAACAGGAGCCTATTAATGACAATATAATTAAAACGTAAAAACTTGGCTGTTTTCTCACTGCTATGAATTTCTATTTTATCCCTGCATCCCCTCAAGCTTGGGTGAGCCTGGGAGGATAGGCCTGATTTGAACTGGAAAGGGATTTTGTATATCACTATTTTCCACAGGTGACTTAGAGTGACATATAGCTTTAGGTCTATGTGTTAGGCATGCACCGCGTCCAAGTCCAATGGCAGCACACGTCCTCATGGAGTCTCCTAGGATGTGGTTAGTTTTGAGAGAATGGAATTGTTGTGGAAAATAAAATATGTAAATATGCATATGGATTACACTCAAAATACATGCAATTACACTGATGTTGAAAGACTAAGATTAATATGACATCAGGAGGTGCTTTATTTTAGGAGAACGGGAGCTGGAATTCTCACAGCAGCTGGAATACTGGGCTCCATGCTTTTCAGGGTGCCATGAGACCTTTCAATTGAATTAACTAAGCGCCACACCTCAGGGTCGTGCTTTACCTGAAAATGAGCCAGGAGCAAATGGAACTATTATCTTCATTCAAAAGAGCAATCCATAGAAGAAAATCCATCTTCCAAGACCAAGATTCAATTTTGAATTTGTCACAGGGCAAGGCAGATGGTGGCATCTGTTGTCTCTCCCTTTTCTTCTGGATTTCTTTGATTTCAGCGTCTACCTTCCATGGCTTTCTCTTTTATATCTGAATTCCATTCTCTTATAAAGGACTCCAGCAACAGGATTAAGACTCATCCTGATTGAGCTGGACCACACATTAATGGAGATGACCTCATCAAAAAGTCCTACTTGCAATGTATGAAAGGATTAAATTTAAGAACATGTTTTCTGGAGTACAACCAGTTTCAAACCATAATAGATTAGATAGATAGATATAGATAGATGTATCAATAGATAGATAGATAGATAGACAGACAGGATAGATGGATAGATAGACAGACACAATAGATGGATAGAAAGATAGATAGATAGATAAATGGATCAATAGATAGATAGACAGACAGGATAGATAGATAGATAGATAGATAGATAGATAGATAGATAGATAGATAGATAGATAGATAGATAGATAGATAGATAGATAGATAGATAGATAGATAGATAGATAGATGATAGAGACAGACAGACAGACATAGTATGCAGCTGTATATAGAGATTAGGATAGTATATACCCTTGACATAATGAGATGACAACATCACTTAAGCTCCGTGTTATTCACCCAGATACACATAATTGCAGTCTAGTTATAAGGAAAACACCACACAAATCCAAATTGTAAAACAATTTACCAAATACCTTACCAGCAATCTCAGAACCATTGAGGTCATCAAGAACAGTAAAACTCACAGAAACTGTAGCATCCGAGAGGAGTTTAGGAGGACTTGAGCCCTACCTGGAATGCCGCACCTAGAAGGAATCCTGGACAGAGAACGGATGTTAGGGAAGAACTGAGGAAGCTGGATGAATAACGGGCTTTGGTTAACAACAACAGATCAATATTGGTTCATTAGTGAAACAAATGTACTATTCTCATAGAAGATGTTAATATGGGGAACGGGTTGTGTCATATACGGGGACTCAGTTCTACTCACAACTTTTCTGTAAATCTAAATCTCTTCTTAAGAAAATGTTTGTTCAAAACATTAACAATTCAAATCAGATAAAAAAGTAACTCAGAGAAAGTTTTGCACTAAAAAGGAAATGAGTAAAGAGGACAGTAAGTTATCTCAACAAGATTCATAATTAAAGCATCGGGTAAACCGCTGCCACCAGGCTCAGGACATAGGTTTCAACAGCCTCTGAGCGCTCAACCTGCCATCCCTCTTCTGCATGTCACAAGCCAAACTGAACCCCTCAATAGTCCAGGGGGGAATAGATTTTACTTGTTTTCACCTACTCTTTTCTCACTTAGTTCTGTCATATAAGGAATTCTACAGTAGTTGTTCTTAGTAGAGTGAGGAGGGAAGGGAAAAGGTGAAAGATCATATCAAATCTTTCTTCATTTCACACAGGCATGATTCCACAAGAGCTCGTCACAATGTAACGGACATGAGGGTGTGAATTTTAAAGAAACACCCTCGCATGATTCTGACGCACACTCCATCCTTATCCCCCACGTAAAACCCCCATGACCAGCATTCTTCTAGAGGGTAATCACATCCTGGCTCAAAACAGCAGCAAAGTAGGTGGTTTCCTCTTCTTTCTACTTTGTTTCTGTTCCTCAGTGGACTGTGGTAATCATCCTAAGCCATGGCCTTTTTCTCAGACACTTGTAAGATACAACACCTGATATTTCTAACAGTACCTCAAAACGTATACACATTTTTCACGGTTACTACATCACTGGTTTAGCTCGGCTGAATGCTTCTGCTAACTTAAATTCAGATTCATATACTCTTCTGTTTGCAAGTAACAAATACTGAACTCATATTCGCTCAAGGGAAAAGGAAAGATTTTGCTGCCATATTAAAAGTTTCAAAGATAGATTCAGTCAAAAGGTTGAGCTCTTCACTGGATGCAAGTCTCAATCAAATTCATCAGTTATCTGTCTTTGTTCAGTTCTCAAGTGCATTTCCCCCTTGTTTTAGCTTCATTTTTTTATACCAGCTCTGCCTTTGTGATAGCAAGGTGGCTGCAGGCACGCAAAGATTCAGTCCTTTACCACACTAACTCTCATAGAAAGATACATTTTCATTCCCAAGCAATCAGCAAAAGCCTGGCCTGGACCCTGTGCTTCCCCTTGGAACAGGGGAGCGGAGTTATCCCCATGGACACTCTGCAGATGGAAAAGGAGGGAGATCATTCCATCATGCAGAATGAAATTTCTGTTAGAATAGAGGAAAATATAAGCAAGGCAGGCAAAAAAGATAGGCTCAATATGTCTACGAGGGTCATATAAATTTTCAAAACTTCCTTCACTGCTTTGTCATTATCCACATGCACTGTTCCCAAAGGACCACTGCTGCTCTAAACAGGGAAATGTATGCCACACAGCATTTCCATCGGGAGCTTGCATTACACGTGTGTGCTGTACCTTTTCAGATCCTTCCCTTCATTTAAATTCTAGCACAGGGAGATCAGCCCTTCAGTCTGGAATACTTCTCCCTAGAGGAAGATGATAATTTCTTGCCAGTCAAACTGTTTTTTTTCCCTAAGATCCTCAGTCTGCTCTCAAATCTTCCATTTGTCCTTCTTCTTATCAAATTAGTAAAGGAATGATCAGTTGATTCTCACCTCACCCATGGCATTTTCATTTCTTATAAAAGTAAGTATATAAACCAAAGAAATGGTCATCTGACTATGAAATGTCAAACTTCAGCGAGCTGGTAGAAGTTGTGCACTGAAGGATAAGGAAGCACAATAGTTATTTGTTGGTGTGTACCAAAAAATACCCAACTTGGTGGCTCAACAACCACTCCTATGGTTTTTGCTTAAGCAAATATGGTTTCCTCAGACACTCCTGCTTTTGGCTAAGTTCAGCATGTCTCAGCTCTGACTACTCAGCAGTCTGAAGTTAGTAAGTAGGCTGGAGGCAGCTGTCCTTGAATGACCCGGCTTGCATGTTTGATGGTGGACTGACTACCAGCCTGGACAATGGGGTGATTGGAACACACACCTCTACCTCCATGAGGCTACCTCAAGCTTGTTCACCTGGTCACCGAATGGCTATGAAAGTAAAGACAGAGGCGTGGAAAGCCTATGGAGACCTCGTCTCAGGGTCGACATGCTCTCACTTCTGCTACATTAGCCAAAGCTGGTCATTTAGCCCAGACTCTACCCCACGATTTCTGAACAACCACATTACTTGTGGAAATGAAATATAAAGCAGAGAATTGAGTCATGTTTATAAACTACCTACCACAGCCATTACTCTGACCCCTCTCTGCTCTTGTCCTGGTCATCCCCTGGGTAAAGTACATGCATTCCACCCCAAGATCACCAAATATTTTCAAAGTCCAGGAGATTGCATCAGATCTGGATATGGCCCCTTAGAGTCAGCTCCTCCAGATTCAAAGATCTTTGAGGTAAAAGTAAAGATTATCTGCCACTCCCTGATGAGACAAGGATATGATAAGAACATTAGTGCTACTATTTGAAAAGTGGAAACCTGAAAGGTACATAGAAGTCACTGGTCTGTAATAGTTCTGAAATCCCACTGGGCATGAGTTGTTAAGCACCCCCATTCTGGAGTCTGCAGCAGCGTTCCTTAATGAGTTCCATTCTTCTACAGGGACAGAGGCCCAGGTCATTGCACTCTGTCACTCTCAGCACCAACACCTGAGTTCCTTCTTCTGAGGTATCTATTTATTTATTTCATTACTCTATTTGAAGCAATACCTATATTGAAAGTTGAGTAGATGTTTCTGCCTTCTTCTCTCTGGGAGAAATTTGAGGACCCGAGGGAACTTTCTTGAAAGTTAAACTAACTTAACCCCTTTTAATCCAGGTTATTTACACTTTTGCAAATGCAACTCCCTCAAAATCTTTGTGGGCTTCTTATGGACCTGATTTGAGTCCATTCCAAGAATAGCCACACTCACAGTTTTCAAGATACGTTTCTCCTCTCTAGACTACTCACTGCTATGTTGGGAAGAGTCTACATTGAGATCATACCTTTCAGGTTCTTAAAAGCCCTATTGTCCAGCTAAGAATGTCTATAGCCATCAACCTAATTCCTTGATAAGTCTATCAAAGGACTTACAGTCACATCCCTGATTTGTTCATTGTTCATAGAGCTCAGAATTTTCTTTGAAATATTTTACTTGCTAGGGGGACCAGATAAGCTACACAGTTATATTTGACAACCAAGCAAAACCTGCTCCCTCCATACCTACTCTAAATTCCACTTGCAAACTCAGTCTATTCTTCATCCTATTGCTTCATCATGTACAACTAGGATTAACCAGTTGACATTTTCAACTTTTTTGTAGAGACATCTAGCCAAATTCATGGTTCATAAGGTAGGTTTACCATCTTTTATCAGCAATTTTTATTCTAATTCCTTTGTGTCAATACAATATGGGTTGTCATTTTCCTAGCCTCCATTAGCAATTTCCTCACCATTTTCCAGACTTTGTTAAAAATGTCCTCTCCATTTTCTAGCCTCCATCTGCTCCCCAGTCCACATGTTTTAGGGCTTTTGTTGTGGTTGTTTTCTGTTTGTTTGTAATGACTGTTCCCCATTTCAGGAGCCAATGGATGCATAAGTTATCTATTGCTGTGTAGAAAACCAACAAAATATTGGCTTAGAGCAGTGACTCTTTGTCATCCTTCACCAACCATGGGTCAACTGATTAATTGTGCTAATGTGTGTCAGGCTCCTCTGGTCTCATCTGGGGATCTGCCAGGAGCCTTTGGTCACTTGGCTAGTTGGCTGCAGACTGATTGAACATGACAAACCTCACTCACAGTTCTCTAGGATGGCTGGCAGGCAGCTGGGGCAATGGTAATAATGGTGTCCCGTGAGCAATATTATGCAGAACTTATTCATAGGAGGAGGCAAAATTTCTAGAGGAAGAGTCAAAACACAAAGTTTTTGAGGCCTGAACTCAGAATAGGCACCTGATCACTTCTGCCACATTCTATCAGCCAAAGCAAGTCACAAGGTCAGATAAGAGTCACAGAGTAGACGGTTCTACTCCAACTCTAGATGTGAAAGAAATATAGTGTCCCATGGCTCAGAAAGGTGTGAAAAGTCAGGTCCACTTTTGTAATCAGTCTTCATAGCAAATTGAAAATTTTCCAGATTGTCCAGAACTTGAAAACATACCCCTTGCCTATAAATTATTTTAATATTGGACCAGAGGAAACGTAGTTGTTATTTACTCTTCTAATTACCCAAGGACATGGTTGATTTTATGGTGGAATGTGAGTTGTGAGGGGCTTGATCTGCTTTCAGAGCTCCTTCATCATGATGCCAGATTTTTACTTGTGGTTCTAACCAAGAAGGAACATGATGTTGGAAAGTTGTGCTCCTTCATTATCTATAGGGGGAAATAACACAGGTCCCAGGCTCTAGCAAACAGCATTATATCCAATAACTGATCTTCTCTGCTGTCCTCAGAAGCTTCCTCATAAATATCTATGAAAAGAAAAGAAGCAGCTTACTTTTGGTCCAAACAGCAAGGCAGAAATGGAAAGCAGAGGTCATCTCAGAAGGATTAGATACCAGCAGACATCTCCAGGAGAACAACACTCAAGATAGGAAGAATGCAAGTCTCTCCACAGAGGATAGCATGTAAAAGAAGAGGCAAAGTAATTTCTCAAGATGTTAGCTTGCATTTCTCATGTCCCTGATAATTAGCTGGGAGAAAACTCCAAGAGAACAGATTTGCTAGGGTCCCAGAATTATATTTCAGATATTTTAAAGATTAAAATGCAAGTCATCTTTTTTGTGGATCCAAATTAGATAATGGAATACATTAACAATAAAATTATCTCCTCTTCTCTAATGCTGTTATTACAAAATGAAAAGGCCAAACGGAGGAAGAACGCAGTAAATTAAGCTCAATATTCTACAGTGTTTCTATGAAATGGTTAAAAATACTTAACAACGTGAGACTAGATTTAAATGTGAAAACTTTCCCTTATACAGTAGTTATATTTATTTAATAAACCACTCAGCATGTAAAACTTCTGAAAATAAATTAATTTATTCTTTGTTATCATTTGAAATACCAATAACAATTCAAAGTAAGTGACAAGTGACATGATAAAATGATACAGGGTTAGGTATTCAAATACAATTTGCCTTTCCCTTCCTAGAGAAGGATTTGGCTTGGAAAATTTTGATCTCCAAGATTGCTTACACTGTAAAACTGAGCGAGAAAATAGAGTTAAACTTTGTGTGCAGCAATTCTTCTTGCTGTCAGCAGGAGCAAAGTTTACCACCAAAGGAAAATCTAAAGAGGCAAATGTACCATCATGTAGAAGCCAAATAGCCCTCCTGAGCTGGTGCTTACACCCTAATACTAGTCTTGGGCAAAAGTTGCAATGGCTCATACATAGCTTAGTGAATGTGGGAAACATCAGACACAGATAGCAGTTTATATGTAGGCATCGAGCGCGTTACTCTTCAGAGGAATGTGGCCCGAGGGAGCTGTAAGGAGTCATCTAGTCCCGCATTTAGGAATGGTGAGACTTCTAGGATATCTACTTACCTTTCTACACATTTCAAGAGGACACCTGCCGTCTTACCTGATCCCTATATACTGTATGCCCGGATGGCATATACGTGTATGCATGTGTGTACGTAAGTGTGTGTGTGTGTGAGTGTGTGTGTGTGTGCATGGTTAATATTCTGGCTAAGCTGTTCCTGAAGGCCTATCCCTTCTGAGAGAAATTCCTCCTCATTGGGCATTTGTCCTTGGGATATTCACCTTTCTTCTCAATTTTTGTATTCAGATAGCTGCCCCCCAGGGAAGTAGGGAGTTGCAAGGAGGTAGACCAACGATGAAAAAACAAGCCAGCTTATCCACAGTGGTCACCCAGGAGAGGCCCCGGCAGTGGCCTCAGGCTGGGCATTTTCCACTTCAGGTAGCCACTTGCACTGTGCTCATTTAGGTCTCACTTTCAGAAGTCAAGGAAATGTCCTCTTTTTTTTTTAAAGCAATGCCACAAGTACTCCAGGTTATGCCATTTATCTTTTTAAACGAGTAAAGGTTGCACTTTTTAAAACATGCTTCACTTTCAGTTCCTTTGTTCAAATGAAGATATCTGGTTCATTTCCCTGTAGTTGGAGGCTATGTTGGCATACCTGCCATTTCCTCCTAGGTTAACTTTGTACACTGAAGTTTCTGATTAGGTGCCGCAAGTACTGCTCTTTGGGCCCCAGCTACACTTGAGTTAAACTGCATCAATAGACCCGGAGTGCATGGTTTGCATTGCTGTGCCCCTGTTATCGTCAGCTCACAGCAGAGATGCTTATCAGGAGATGGTCCCGTAAACGTTTTAGAGGATGTGACATTTGCTAAAAAAGGTCACGGCCCCAGGAGCCTGGAGCGGACACTGCGGAGAGCCGCAGATGAGGGAGCTGCTGTGTAGAAGAGGAAGAAGGCTGGCGGGCACAGCGAGGGGCTGGGGCTGCTGGGGCTGCTGCGGCCTGCGCTTCGTGCTGTGCGAGGTGACACTGCCAGGGGCTGTCAAAGGCAGATAAGCATGCATGCGTGACTTCAATTTGTGCTGGCGCAGGAGTCTGCTGTGCAGGGAATGACACACCCCAAGAGCCTCCTGGAATAGTTTTGAAATTGCACCTCCCTTTCAGACCCTCTGAGAAATAACAGGCAGGGCGGCCCTGCTGTGGAAAGAGGAGGGAGAACAGAAAGAGAAGGAGAGCAAGGGAAACTGCTATTTTTGAGCAGAAGAAGAAAAATGCGCTAGTAACATCGAGTCAAGGTGCCGAATTCCAAGTACTAAAGGAGCTGTCCTGGGCAGAGGCAAGTGCTGAGCATGCTGGGGATGCCAGGAAGCAGCCTCTCAGTGAGCAGCCACGTGGAGGCTGCAGGATGAGAGCTGCAGACCTTCCCGCCAGGAAATGCCCCTGGGCCCCACAGCCAAGCACGGACTCCACACCTCAAGGCTTGCATTGGCCCTGGGACCACCCAGACTGTATGCCCAAAGACCCAGCGAAGGTAGAGGCAGGCACAGTAAAGCACAGGTAGCCCCTGCCCCTTGTGCTGTCCTTGGGACAACAGCACGGAGCCCTGTCTCTGGAGTGGCTTCCTGGGCCTCCCCACGGTCCTGGGCGGAGCTGAGTTCAGTCCCTGGTGAGCCGGACGCTGTTGTATCTGGTCAGAACCTCTCCCTACAGGCCCTAACTAGTCCTCATTCCTCTTCTTCAAGGCTCCCTTCCTCCAGGATCTTTCCTTGCTCCTGAAAATGGGATAAGATGTGCATCTCCCACCAAGACACGCGCACACCACACGTGTTCACACAAACTATGCATTTCCACCACCATGATACTCCCTGCATTATATTCTCCTTCTCTGAGTGCTCCTCTCTCCAGCACCTATTCTGTTTCATGCCCAGAGAATCACTGAGGACCTGGGACATAGTAGGGCCTCACTGAGCAACCTCGGCCTGCATGAATTAAAAATGCAGTGAAGAGCTGAGGAAGGGTTTTTCTTTTTTCTAATTTGTGTCATATCAGCAGCTGGCCGTTCTCAAAGCCGAGGGAATTCCTGAGTAGTCACGCCACTTATCACAAGAGAAGAAAGAAGGATTTTGATACTAATGACTACGGGGTATCAACTCGGGGGATCATTCTGTTTTTCCAGGATTCTTGCACCAACCAGCTAATAGTTCTCTTGCTTTCATCATTTCTGACCCTGTACTCCACAAAGCCACATAATCCCTCCTCCACTCGGAGAGCAGATTGGTCCCCCTAAAGCACAAAACTGAACATAATCTCTGACTAGTGTCCTTCAATTGCCACCCACCCCATAACTATGGAATAAGCCTCTAGCTACCCGGTATGGAGTGTAACCTTTCCCACTGCTGGACCCCCTGCTCACTCAGCCTCATCTCTCACCAATCCATGCCTCAGAATTTACCACACAATAATACAAGTTATTTGATTTTTATTGCTATGCCACATACTTGAAGATAGATAAATAAATGGCAGATGATTTTGAGTCACTTATATATTTATCTAAGCCATAAATTCTACAACCAAAACAGAAGCTCGGGAAATGGCATTGATGTGCAGTCTGTCGGCAGCCCTTCAGTTGAACTCTTTCTCTTTTGTAAGGCGACCTTATGTTCATTTTGACTGTTGGTAACAAAGGATATCCCCGTTTAAGTATGTCGGACTCCCCCACTCTCGAGGGCTGACCTAAGTTTAGGGTGCCGCATCTGCAGGTTAGAGTGTGCGTCCAAAGAAGTGAAGTTCACATGAGCTTGTCCAGCACAGGCTGCCCGCCCAGGGCTTGTCCCCTGCAAGGAGCTGGCGGACAGCCTGGGGGCCACATGATACCCTGCCTCCTTTTTCACCTCGACAGCAGACCTACCGTGGAGACATAATAAACAGCATTCGTTTAGAGCAACTGCCTAACATTCCAATCAAGACTGTATTAAAATGAAACCCTACCCGGGGTTGTGCGCCCTCTGTGGAACAAGGTGCACTGGACTCAGACTCATCATTGGTAATGCCAAGTGGCTTAAGTGCATAACTTGTAACTACTAAGCATTGTTGGCTAAATGCAGATGTGCCCCAGCTGCGCCGCTGCCCCATTTTAACACCTCCCACATAAAGCCATTTATTTCCCAGGAGGGCTTACTTGGCTTAGATTACAGTCAAATCATGACAATAATAATTATATTTAGTTAACTGAAATCCTTATATTATTTTAGTTTGAATTCAGCTGTCACATTTTAAAACATACTAAATGATTAACATTTCTAAGAAATGAGCGACACTGTTTCTCATTTGAAGTTCTAGCCTCTTTTTAACATCGTCAAACCTCCCTTTTCAGATTATGCTAAGTGTATTAGAACTTATTTCAGACCCTGATTTCAGTAAGTTATAGGAAGTAGATGTTCTTCCTGCAAGAAGTCACAAAAAGGAGAAAAAAATATTTTTACAAGTTCAAATTTACTTATTTTTCCTCCTTTCTGTAAGGTGAGCTCAAATGACAGTACATCAGCATATCGCTTTCTTTTCATTGAGCTGTTTGCCTGGTATTCACAAATTCAATTACTTTTCAGTAGCATCAAACAGGATTCCTACATGACTTTATACTACAACTCTGAATTTTCTTCCTGCTGCGTTTTGCTTTGCTTGCTTAAAAAATAAAATCTGCCATTTTTTGTGGTATATCAGCAGTTTCATTCCCATCATGGGTGAAACAAACACTCTTCTAAGAAGTCTTGCTTCACACTTTGAATCTAGTTAAGATGAGATGTTCTTATGTAGCTATTTTTATGCCAAGGATTAGTTTTCATTTATGACAAGTATCAAACACAAGCAGCTACTTTTCAGTTTATTTTTACCAAGGACACGATTCTAGAGTATCTTACAAATCAGGGCTTCTTAACCTTCCATCTCCCCCTCCATTTACATCATAGCTTCGTGCTTATTAATATCATCCCAAAGTGCTAACATATGAAAAACCACCATTCCCCCAATATTCAGAGAAAGTGTACACAGATCATTGCTACAATTTGAAAGTGACTTTTACATCCACTGCTTGTTGCTGGTCATACACACACCAGAGTGTGTAGAGAACAGAAATAGACTGACTCAATCTGCCTCTGGAAAAGCAATAAGCTTCTGAGCTGTCTCACCTTTATGCCTATATTTGAAGGTCTTTCCTATAGTTGAGATGATTTAAAGTCTTCAAACAAATAAATCCCAGTGATCAAGTAGATACTTGGAAACATCAATTCCAAATTACCTTGTTTAGCGATCCTGGGACCTCAGGCATATAAACGTGGTCATGCTTCACGCACTTAGTGGCCAAGGAAGAACAGCACTCCTTGCTCCCAGATGATGCTGGGAATAAAGGTTTCCTTGTTCCCAGACGAAGTCTCCTACTTTAATATGACTTGAATTGTGTCTCCCCAAAGACATGTTGGTATCCTAATCCCCAAAACCTGTGCATGTGATCTTATTTGGAAATAGAGCCTTTGCAAATGTAAAAGAAAGTTCAGATGAGCTCATCCTGGATTGGGGTGAGCCCTAAAACCAGTGAATGGTGTTCTTATAGAGAAAGAGAGATACAGGTCCAGAAATATGCAGGGGAGACAGGATGTAGAGGAGACAGACAAGACTGCCACGTGACAATATAAAATCTGTAATTACAGTAGATACATTTGAACATTAGTCACAGTCTTAGGCTCATGCCCCTGTGCTGAATCTCACCTGCAGTTTTGATATAATAAAGTTTCACAGATGGATGTGTAACTATTATATTTTCAATTTCTACCCATTCAAGTCATTATAAACAACAAAAATGTTATTCAGCAGTGATGTTGTCAGGGATATAAAAAAAGTCATCATTATTGCTTCCATCACTTAAACATCCAGCTTTAAAAACATCACCATCATGGATACATTTGTATATGGAGGTTTGACAAAAAAAAATTCTTGGAAAATGTCTTCTGACTTCAAATTGGAGATGCGTATTTATATTTTATATACAGTTCCATTGCACAGGAAAATCCATAATGACGAGATTGTTTAATTAAATT
>PVIY010034026.1:0-27538 GCA_004026745.1 Myrmecophaga tridactyla | reverse complement strand
CTGAACTTTGTCAAATGACTTTTCTGTGTCAACAGTGAAATGATTATATGTTTTTTTCCTTCATTCTATTAATTGATTTTCTAATGTTGACCACCCTTGCACACCTAGGATAAATCCCATGTAATCATGGTGTATAAATCTTTTAATGTGCTGTTGAATGTGATCTGCCATTTTGTTGTGGATTTTTGCCTCTGTGTTCATTAGGAATATTGACCTGTCATTTTCTTTTCTTGTAAATAACTTCATCTGGTTTTGGTGTTTGGGTGATGTTGGTCTCAGAGAATGAGCTGAGAAGTATTCCCTCCTCTTAAACTTTTTGGAGTAATTTGAGCAGTGTTGCTGTTAATTATTTGAATGTTTGATAAAATTGACCAGTGATGCCTTCTGGTCCTGCATTTTCTTTGTTGGGAGTTTTTTTTTTTAGATTTTTGATAATATTTTTATTGATAATCTTAACACACAAGCCTTCCATACATGGTTTACAATCAGTGGTTCATAATATCATCACATAGTTATGTATTCATCATCATGAGCATTTTTTAGAACAGTCGCATCACTCTAGAACAAGAAATAAAAAGAAAAAACTCATAAATATCACACCTCTTACCCCTCACTCTCTTTGACCACTGGTATTATCATCTACCTAATTTATTTTAACCTTTGTCCCCCATATTATTTGTTCATTCTCCATTCATATTTTGCTCATCTGTCCATACCATAGATAAAAGGAGCATCAGACACGACACAAGGTTTTCACAATCACGCAGTCACATTGTGAAAGCCGTATCATTATATAGTCATCTTCAAGAATCAGTGCTACTGGAACACAGCTCAGTAGTTTTAGGTACTTCCCTCTAGCCACTCCAATACACCATAAACTAAAAAGGAAGAGCTATATAATGTGTAAGAATAACCTCCAGGATAACCTTTTGACTCTGTTTGAAATCTCTCAGCCACTGAAATGTAATAGTCTCGTGTCTCTCTTCCCCATTTTGGTCAAAAAAGCTCTCAATCCCGTGATGCCAGGTCCCAGATCATCCCAGGATTTCTGTCCCACATTGCCAGGGGGATTTACACTCCTGGGAGTCATGTCTCATGTAGGAGGGAAGACAGTGAGTTCACCTGCTGAGTTGGCTTAGAGAGAGAGGCCACATCTGAGCAACAAAAGAGGTTTCTGGGGGTGACTCCTAAGCCGAATTTTAAGTAGGCCTAGCCTATCCTTTGTAGGAATAAGTCCCACAGGGGCAAACCCAAGATCGAGGGCTCAACCTATTGACTTGGTTGTCTCCACTGCTTATGAAAATATCAGAAATTCTTATTGGGAGATTTTTTTATACTGATTGAACCTGTTTACTTGTTATTGATCTGTTGATATATTCAGTTTCTTCTAGAGTCAGTGTAGGTAATTTATGCATTTCTAGGAATTTGTCAATTTCATCTAGGTTGTCTAATTTGTAAGCATATAGCTGTCCATAGTATCCTCTTTTTTTTTTTACTTTTTAAAAAAAATTATTTATTAATTAAAAAAATAAACAAAATAAAACAACATAATAATCAGTAATTCACAATATCTTCACTTATTTGCATATTCATCATTTCTTAGAACGTTTGCATTAATTCAGAAAAAGAAGTAAAAGACTATAGAAAAAGAAATAAAACAAACACAGGAAAAAAAAAGAAAAAAAGATTATACCTACCAAACCCCTTACCCCTTGCTTTCATTGATCACTAGCATTTCAAACTAAATTTATTTTAGCATTTGTTCCCCCTATTATTTATTTTTATTCCATATGTTCTACTCCTTTGTTGACAAGGTAGATAAAAGGACATAGTATCCTCTTTTGATTCTTTTAATTTCTATGAAATTGGTAGTGTTTCAGTTTGCCAAAGCTGCCATATTGTAATACACCAGAAATGGATTGGCTTTTTTTGTTTTTTAACGTCTCTGCTGCATTGTTGTAGCATTGCTAGGCACATTATTAGATGATATCAATGATAGCATAAATACTAAATGATACAGTAGAAATACCAAATGATATGATATACAAAATGATACAAATGCAAAGCTTATAAAAATACAAAAACTTGTCAAATTAAGTACTGTAAGCAATGACATTACAAATACTAAATACAAGTACTAGATGATACAATACAAATACTAAATGATATGGTCAAATGCTAAATGCAATAATACTAAAAGATAAGTATTAAATGATACAATGATGCAAATACTAAGTTATACAATATCAAATGATGCAATGATAAGAATACTAAACAACTGTTTGTGTACAAAGCATCTCCCTGATCTTAAGACTGAGAGGAAGAACTGCCTGAACTGAGACCATGGCAGAGGAGTCGCTCACTGCAGCGATCCACATTCTGCTCCACCCATTGCAGTGGTTATGGGCGCAGCCTCAGGGGCAAGAAGAAATGATGAGATGGGATGTAGCCCAGGTAATGATACTGGCTCTCTGATCAGGTGAGAAGAGAAAGGCCAGCATAGGTCTTTTTGAGCTTTTACGAAAGTTTATACACCAGAGTTGTTGTCCAAAATCATCTAACCCCAGAGTGTTTTCTTATATCTGAAATTATTGGTTGCTAAACCACTCTATCATTAAGTCACTCAAACAATTTATTAACATGATACCCAGTCCTCAGTTTTGTAGGCAGGATTATGTCTCATTTTGAGGCGGACGTATGGCTTGACAGTGAAATGGAATACCAAGAACAGAGCTCAAGGACCATGGATAGCTCATTATTTTCAGATCCTGATTCAAACCAACAGTGGCACTATACTAAGCCCATTCAGCAGGTTAGATGCCAAAAAGAACTTTGAGGTTAGCCGAGGTGAGTTTGGTGACAGATTCTCCAGTTCCTGATAGGACCTGCTTGGCCAAATCTTTCTTTTTTTCTTGGAGCTATAAGGTCTTCTCTTCTGCTGTTCCCTCACAAACAAATCTGTGTATGACAACATCTTTCTGCTGCCCAGCTCCATAAATTTGGTCACAAGCTTGATCTTTGAGTGATGGATTCCAGTGCATATCCAGAAGAAAAAGATAGTTTCTTCCAGCCAAGTTCAGACCAACACCTCCCTCCAAGAGAGAGATTAGCATAGCCTAAGGGCTCCTGAATTTGCTGTTGAATGCCTCTACCAAGTCCATCCTCTGTTTGGGGTTGACAGAACCATCAATAGTGGTGTAAGTCGGTCCATGTCTCTTAAGGTACAGTGTCACAACTTTCAACATGCAGGTCCACTGAGAGGCAGTGACACTCTTCTGGGAGCCTGAATTTCCTTGGATTGCCTCCAATTCTGCCAACAAAGATGATATCTTAGTCCTCTTTCTTGTATCTTTGAAAAGCTCCATCTTGAAGCGTGTGTCATTCAGGGAAACAGTAGAGGAGGACTCTGAACTCTGGAGTTCAGACAAGGTCAAAGCACTGAGCTGCTCTTCTAGGGAAAGGAAGAGGCCTTCACTCTTCAGTTCTCTGGGGTCCAGGGCTGACTTCAGTAAAGAAAGGTGACAGAAAAACTGCTAGAGTCTCAGCAACTGTGACAGTATGTGGGCAGTGCTGGATCTCAGAGTCTGAGGCTGCAGGGTCTCCAGGCCCACTGGGTCCAAATTCCTGTGTCACTCTACTGAATGGATTATCAGGGCTTCTTCCAGATTGGTTGTATCCATTTGTGTGTCCTTTTAGATAGGACTGCAGAGCTAACCTCAGTCTGGCAAAGGACATTATAATCAGACTTTTCATCTTCTGAAAGCCTTAAATGGTGCGACTGGGATTTATGCTGGGATAGCATCACCAACGGTTTCCCAGTGGGGTCCAGCTAGTCTTTTGTTCCCCTCAGCAAAAGGCTCGTAATTAAAATGCTTAACCTTTCTCCACCTCTCTTTGTAGCATTGTCAACCTGACTCCTCCACAAATTGAAGTCATCAAATGGAGAACAAGGGAGAAATTTCAGTAGTGAATACATGTCCAACAAGTTGTTTTGAATGGGTGTTCCTGTGACAGCCCAGCAGACATGGGCTTGTAGCTTACACACAGCTATGGATGTCTGCACTTGGAGATTCTTAATATTGTGAGCCTCATCTAATATGATTCTAGCCCAAACTATGCGAAGCAAAAGTGTTGAGATACTCTCCACAGTGAAGTCTGCTTCTGGGATCTGTCCCTTTTGTTTCTTTGTGGAAATCTCCTTGGCCAGAAGGCTGTAGTGATCATGATGTCATATGTGGAAAGGACTTTGCATGTTGATCCCAGCTTGGCCCATGATAGAGATAAACTCTTAGTTTGTTGTTGTTCACGTATTTCTCTACCTCCTTCTTCCAGCAATGGATTAAGGAAGAAGGGCAAATAATCAGTGTTTCATTAGAAGTGAAGTCAGAGGACTCATCTTTGGAAAGCCACGTAACTGAGTTTTTGTCCTTTTCTTTGTTTTTCTCTTGATTCTTCTGAGTCAAGATGAGAACAGTCATTGTCAGGGTTTTTCCTAAGCCCATATCCGCTGAAATTCCTCCTTGTGGTTTCTGATTTTCCTGCCGCAGTAACCAGGCTAATGGCTCCTTTTGGTGCAGTAGCAAAGGGGTCTTCAACTCAGCTGGATTTTCTGCCACTGCTGTCTCAGTAGGACATGACTCAAGTGATTGATGCAGCTCATCAATGGCTTCACTTATAATTTTCCATATCACATGAAAATAATTGTGGTTTGTATGGCTTCCATAACACTGACTGTTTCCTGCAGCAGTTACCTGGCAGGCAGCTTTCAGTTCTAGAGAACTTGGAGGCTGAAGCTCCTGACCCTGCAGGGGTTTGGGTGGCACCAAGTGAGGAGGCTTTATGGTAGTTTTGATGACACTACACTGTTGTGGAACTTGAGTATTACTTTTTGCATTAGTTCCTTGGTCTTGGCAGAGGGTGAGAGCACTGAGTGCATCTTCCAATGCCTGAATTTGCTTGAACATCTTCTGACCTTTATTTGGAAGAGCCTGGATGTTCACCGACGCCAATGTGTCTTCTTTTGTTTCAGTTGGCTTGTAAGGTACAGATATTGGGCTGCCCGTTCTGAAGATTCTACCTTTTTGGATATACCTGAGGCATGAGATAGTTCTTTTTGCCCACTTTGTTTGAGTAATTTAAGGTTCTCGTTCTGGGAATCCAGAGTCAAGTCAAAGTGAAGGGGAGTCTCTGGCTCTGAGGCAACAAAAACGATATCATTGTCCTCACTGCTTGTGGTGGTTTCTTGCCTCCCCGGCTGGCCCTGGGGCTAGAGGTGCAGACTGCGTGGCTGGCCTTTTGGAGCAGCCCCATCAGGAGGCTCTAACTGCACCTGGAAACTCTTTGGGGGCAGCCTCTTCTGGACGGTTGTGTGCCTGGGCCATCCACTGCCTTGGTTTCTTTACTTTTCCAATTCTTGGAATGCTGCTTGCTGAGTTGTCCCTTTGTCTGGGGCTTGCTTATTGGATTCTGACTGTGAACATTCAGAGGCAACAACTTGGTTTCCTTTTCTCTTAGAGGTTCTATCATGGTCAGGTTCATGTGTCAACTTGGCCAGGTGGTGGTACCTGTTTGTCTGGTTAGGCAAGTGCTGTGAGGACCTTTCATATAATTAAATCATGATTATGTCAGCTACATCCACAGCTGATTCCATTTGTAATCAGCCAAGGGGCGTGTCTTCTTTAATGAGTGATGCTTAATCTAATCAGTGGAAGCCTTTTAAGGAGGATTCAGAAGAGACAGGCTCTCTTCGTGTTTCAGCTGGTGAGCCTCTCCTGTAGAGTTCGTCCAGATCCCCCATCGGAATCGTCAGCTTTGCAGCCTGCCCTACAGATTTTGGACTCTATGTTCCCATGATTACAGGAGACACTTTTATAAATTTTATATTTACAAATATTTCCTGTTGATTCTGTTTTTCTGGAGAACCCTAACACAGTAGTCAAGAGGCAAATTTATGTCAGGGCCTCAAACCCTGTACAGAACACACACCAAATACTTCAATTAACAATTAAACAAATATTAAACACTTAGCACACCAATTAACAATTAAACAATACCTCAGTAACACATGGCTAACATTAAACAGGCCTACTTAACTTTATTAAACACCAATTGATTGTTGGATTAGGTCAGGGCTTCAAGCCCTGTACAGTACCCAGGATTAGAAGGTGTAGAGGTCAGAGCAAAGGGCATCATTCTGGAAGTGTGACCCCAACCAAGGTCAGGGGAACTCGAGCAGCCTGTTTACTCCTCAGTCCACTTTTGCCCTGATGACTCACTCACCATGTCAGATGTCCGGACATGGAACTGGAAACGGGTTCTCTCTTTGAAGCTTTCCTAAGGCACCAAAAGTCTCTGGAGTGCCTGCAGAACAGAAAAACCCCAGCTACACAGCCTGTAGACTAAATTCAGTCCAGCGTCTGCAAAAGGCTCAGTTACCTGGCCCACCTGCTCTGCTGGGGCTCCAGAGATTTGGGCATTCATCTCAGAGGGTCACCCAATTGTTACCAGACAAAGACCATGGAATCTTTTGTCTGATGCACTCAATAACCAATTCTTGAGACACTGGGGTTTCAAAGAGAGAAAGAGTTGATAATTAGGCATGTAGTAGAAGAGCAAATGGCCTAGCAGTCCTAAAATCTGTCTCCCCAGTCTGTGTTTTGGTTGGGGAGTTTAGTCCATTACCATTCATTATTATTACTATAATGATAGTTCTTACTTCAACCATCTTATCCTTTGGTTTCTATTCGTCAGATCTACTTTTTTTCCTCTTCTTTATCCTTTTAGCTACCCTTACTAAAACTCATCAATTCTACACTCTCATCCATGTCACACTCTTTTTTTCAGCTAGCAGAACTTCTTTTAGTGTTCTCATAGGGCTGGATTCTTATTAATGAACTCTCTCAGCTTCTGTTTATCTGTGAATATTTTAAATTCTCATTCATATTTGAAGACAGCTTTGCTAGATAGAGTATTCTTGGCTGGCGATTTTCCTCTTTCAATATCTTAAATGTATCGTACCACTGCCTTCTCACCTCCATGGTGTCTTATGAGAAGTTAGGACTTAGTGTTATTTGACTTCCTTTGTATGTGGTGAATTGCTTTTCTTTTGCTGCTTTCAGAATTTTCTCCTTCTCTTTGACATTTCACTGTATGATCAGTATGTGCCTCGGAGTGGTTCTATTTGGATTTATTCTGTTTGGTGTGCATTGGGTTTCTTGGATTTGCATATTTATATCTTTTATAAAGATTGGGAAATTTTCAGCCATTATTTCTTCAAATATTCTCCTGGTCTTTTTCCCTTCTTTTCACCTTCTGGAACATCCATAATGTGTATGTTTGTGCCCTTTGTATTATTACTCATTTCCCCTGATACTGCTCAAATCTTTCCATTTTTTTCTCCATTTTTCCTTTTGTCTGTTCGAATTTGGTTGCTCTGTCCTCTAGTTCACTGATTCTTCTGCGTGTTCAAATCTGCTGTTGTGTGTCTCTAGTATATTTTTAATTTCATCTGTGGTGTCTTTTATTTCCATAATGTTTGTCATTTTTTATGTACTTTTATCTATTTATTTATTTTAGAACTTATTCACACTTTATGGAAAGAATCATGAAAAATACAATATTTGAATTCAGATTGCCAGTATGTGAAGAAAGGCAGATGAATAAAGTTAGGTATGCAATGACTTTTTTGATAATAGCGTTTAAAAGCAAAAGAAAAAGTGAAGTTCCTGCAATCCATAGATATACTCAGTTAAGTGCAATGACTTCCAGATTTTCTCTTTAAGTACAGTGAATATGGATTCTAAATCAACATTCCTTGTCTTGCTAAAAATTGTGTCCCTATATTAAAAGAAACTCTGGAGATGGGGAAGAAGGAAAGAGCATGAACCATAAAACCTTTCTACAGGAACTTTTATTTAAATCTGTTTAAATGTTGTGCCAGTTTGAATCTGTGGTGGATCCCAGAAAAGCCATGTCTTTTAGTCCTCATTCAATATTGCTAGTTGGGAGCATTTTGATTGTTCCATGGAGATGTGACCCACCCAGTTGTGGGTGGTAACTTTTGATTAGATGGAAGAATGTCTCCACCCATTGAAGGTGAAGTTGTTTACTGGAATCCTTTAAAAGAGGAAACATTTTGGAGAGAGTCCCTTTTGTAGAGCCACGAGAAAGCCAGCAGGCGCTGCCATGTTCTCCATGTGCCCTTCCAGCTGAGAGAGAAACATTGAATTTCATCGGCCTTCTTGAACCAAGGTATCTTTCTCTGGGTGCCTTAAATTGGACATTTCTATAGACTTGTTTTAGTTGGGACATTTTCTTGGCCTTAGAACTGTAACTTAGCAACTTATTAAATTCTCCTTTTTAAAAGCAATTCCATTTCTCGCATCTTGCATTCCTGCAGCTAGCAAACTAGAACAGGCTCTCATTCTTTGGGGATATCATGACTCTCACCATTTGCTTTCTTCTTAAGAGGCATGGTGGTTTTCTCAGCTCATTACCTCAGCTTAATTGTATGGATTTAATTTCAGAGAGATTTCTTGTGTGTGTGCCTTCAGTCTCCTTTGCTTCACACTGAGGCTCTGTTCTTTCCCCCTTCTTCTCTTGGATTGCAGATTGTTTTTTCTTTATCAGCGTGTGGGATGGGAGATCTCTCTCCGTCTAGCATTTAGATTCAGGCTTCTATTCCTTTTGTTCAGAGAGATGATCTTCCTTTTCCCTTTGCTGCTTATCAGCCATCTTTTCTTCCCCTTCATCTTTGATGAACTGTTTCTAGAGAGATGTTTCTTAATTCTTGTGCATAACCTTGAATGGGTTTCTCTGCTGGTTGGAAGGATGATGAAATGGCTCAGATGCATCCTGGAACTTGGTGGTTATAAAATGTCCTTTGGAATTGGGTTCCTTCCATGGACTATTTCCACACTAGTGCTTCCCCTCTGCCTTCTAGTACATCGAAAGAACAATTTGTATTCTTTCTGGCCCTGTGAAAACAACCCCCAAAGCTCTATCACAAAGTCTTCATGCAATAAATGATGAGAAACAGGAATCTCAGTGGTCCACATAAAGCCACATGCATCCACCTGGCACACATAGAAACTCTTTCCTTTATTTGGGGCCATTGCAAATGCCAGTCTTCAGAAAGCATAGAGTTCTGTGTGCCAGGCATCTAACTCCTTCCATCACACTCTTTCTCCATGGATTGGCTTTTACAATGGAAATTTATTAGCTTTTACATTGTCCTTCTGTGACAATGTATGAGTTTTGAACTCAGGCTGGAAATGTATTGTAAGGAGTGGCCATCATACAGATGACAATTAAAAGTCATGGATGGGAAAAAGAATGGAAGAGACCATCTAGGGGACAGTGTATGGAGTGAGAATAGGTATAGTGCTAAGTCTGGAGGAGCTCTAACACTTTGAGGTCCAAAGAGGAGAAGAGCCTGGAAAAGAGATGGAAAAGGAACAGTGTCATAAGAGATAATCCAGGGAGTGTGATGTTGTAGGAGCAGAGAAGCAGCAGCAAGTTCCTTAGCCATGACGTGCTTCTGAGAGGGTAAGGTCATCTTTCACTGTGTCCAAATAATTTAAAAATGAAGACAGAGAAATGTTCATTGGATTTGACCTCATTCTGTTTTAATGGAAAATGTAGGTACAAAATCCAGTTTAGAATGGATTGAAGAGAGAATGGAGGTGAGGAATTGGATCCAGCCATGTGTAAACAGCTCTTTTATTTAGTGGACAGTAAACAAACCTCTATGCTCTGTTACTGTCTTCCAAGACCATTGGCCATACAGATATCCTTGAAAATCTAGTCCAGATTAAAGGCACCAGTCCCTCTGCTCCTAAGAAATTGACTCAAGGATGATTGTCTGTCAATAACATCCGCTTTTCATTTCTATACCGTGTGCCAATTTGAAACTATTGTGTATCTCAGAAAAGCCATGTTCTTTAATCCTCATTCAATATTATTGGGTGGGATCTCTTTGATTAAGTTGTTTCCATGGAGAT
Source organism: Myrmecophaga tridactyla (assembly GCA_004026745.1). Taxonomy (NCBI): domain Eukaryota; kingdom Metazoa; phylum Chordata; class Mammalia; order Pilosa; family Myrmecophagidae; genus Myrmecophaga; species Myrmecophaga tridactyla. Next base: position 17,537 of record PVIY010034026.1, on the reverse strand, counting down.
ATGACATACCCAGTTGTGGGTGGGACCTTTTGATTAGGTGGTTTCCATGGAGATGTGTCTCCTTCCATTCAGTGTGGAGTCGTTTACTGGAGCCCTTGTAGAGGGAATCATTTTGGAAACAGCTTCAGTGCTGACAGAGCTCACACAGCCAGAGGCCTTTGGAGATGCTGAAGGAAAATGGCCCTGGGGAAGCCTTAAGAAACCAGGACAGAAGTCAGGAGAAAAAGCTGGCAGATGTCACTATGTGCCTTCCCAGCTGACAGAGGTGTCCAGAAGCCAAAGACTCCAGCAGATGCCAGCCATGTGCCTTCTCAGCTGACAGAGTTGTTGCAGATAGCATCAGCCTTTCTTGAGTGAAGGTAACCTCCAGTTAGTACCTTAATTTGTACATTTTCTTGGCCTTAGAACTGTAAAATTGTAATGTAATAAATTCCCTTTCTAAAAGCTGTTCCATTTCTGGTATATTTTATTCCGGTAGCATTAACAAACCAATTCAATCACCTTAGCTTTGGGGAAATTTTCCCATTGGTATGCCACCTTGCCAACCACTCTGGTGAATCTGACTGACAGATGCTGGGACTAAATTGATTTAATTAGTCTCATGTAGCATTTAATTAGGACTCTTATCAACAGGAGTCCAAGCAGCAAGACCAGTTCAGTCTGGAGTGTTGACCTCAACCCTGCTCCAGTTCTGGACCCAGCCAGTTAAACTAATCCCATAAACTACCCAAGTCTGCCTTGGAACACCATGAAGGCTTTCTCCTTAACCTTCTGTATTGGCCCAAGGCATTTATCCAGGAACAACAGGATGTAGTAGTAATTGGAAGCTTAGGGCAGCACTGCCATCCATAACAAGTTGATCTAAATGTTTTGCAAGGCAGGGTGGTGATAATGATCATTTCAGCCGAGGTCAGGGACAGAGTCATGACCACTTTTTCTTTTTCTTTCACTTTTTCTAATAGGGTGGTTTTCATTGTAGGGAAAATTGCACGTAGGGTGCATGGAGAATGATGGGTGAGTTACTCTTCTGGGAAGCCCCCCTGAATAACCAAGGACATTCTCATTTTGGAGAGATTGCTGTAGTCATTTGTCTGAGGGCATGCTGAGGCCAGCTGATAGGCTTTAGGGTTTTCACTCCAGTTAAATAACTGAATTTAACCCATGTTTTGTTTGTTTGTTTGTTTGTTTTTTAATTAGAGAGGTTGAGCTTTATACAAAAACCATACATAAAATACAGAGTTCCCATATTCCACCAGTAGTAGTTTGAAGCGGTTATTTACCACCCCCCAAAAGGCCATGTTCTTTTCATCTGTTCCTGTGGGTGCAAGCCTGTTATAGGTGGGACCTTTTGATTGGGTTGTTTCAATGGAGATATGATCCACTCATTCAAGGTGGTCTTAATCCCCTTACTGGGAGTCATTTTTAAGACAATAAAGGACACACAGAAAAAGTCCGGAGAGCTCAGAGAAGCTAAGACATGAAATTAAGCGGGCTAATTAAGAAATAAAGAGAAGCTCACAGCAAAAGCCCCAGAGAAGCTGGAGGAAGCCACTGAAGCCAGAAGATGAAGCAACGAAACCCAGGAGAGAAGTACCAGCAGATGTTGCTACGTGCCTTGTTGTCTGAGAGAGGAGCTAAAGCTCACTAGTAGCCAGTCTTCAGAGAAGGTATCATCCTGTTGATACCTTAATTGGGACATTTTCATGGCCTTAGAACCGTAAATTTGTAAGCTAATAAATCCCCATTGTAAAGTTCGATCCATTTCTGGTGTATTACATTTTGTCAGTGTAGCAAACCAGGAAAGCCTATTGTGAACACCTTGCATTTGTGTTAGCCCTTGTATTTGGAGGGACTGCCTGAGGAAAGTCAGTGCACTCTCTCTTGCTTGTCTGTGTTACCAGCTGAGTGGCCTTTGCCATATGAGATTTCTAAGTGATGGCTGTGGGAATGGTACATTCCCACATTTGGAGCTGTTGACAGGTGTTTTGCGTTGGAGGTACAGGAGCCGGGCCCATGTCTTCTTGTTCCTGATAGACGTCTTAGTAAAGGTGACCTACTTGAGGTCAGATCCTTCTGGCAGGGATGGCAGACCCAGGAGTCTGTTGGATTTAAGGTGCTTATGACAGTTTGGGACAGCCTCACCAGTATGTTTTCTTTATTAATAAATGCTCCAGAGGCAGTTGGAAAAACAAAAGATTATTAATGCGTCTTTCCTGGCTCTCTACAACTCTTCACCCCTCCATCTCCTTGGGATGTCAGCTGCTAGGGTTATTTCTTTCCCTCTATTTCCACAAAAATCTGTGTGTCAAATTCCAGTAGCTATAACATCACCTTTTTTTTCTAATCAACTCCCCTATTTCCTGAACGCACTTTTATAAATCTAACAGAGACCCATATGTCCCTACTTTGGCCCACACTGTACTCAAGCAAGTAGTTATTATCCTTATGATTTAGGACCAGAGTTAAGCTGGAATCTCCTAGGCCCCCTTTTGGCTGACAGTCATATGGAAGGCATACCTGTCAGGCTGGCCTTGGGTTTTGGTAGCGGAAAAAAAGAAGCAGTATGCGCAGGAATGGTTAGGGTGGAAACCGGAATTTTCTACTTGGTTCCTATAACCTTCTATCCCTTTAATCATGATCATTACCAGAGCAGTGGCCAAGAAAAGATGATCCCTTTCTGGGGACAGTCATAGTCCATGAGCAAACTGTCTACTAAGTTGTCTGGACCAGGAGGAGATGAGGGAGGTCTGTAGAGTAAAAAATCTTTGTGAGTCAATATTTTAGGAGACTTATTGTTCCAATAATAATACCAGAAGCGTGGACAGTCAGTTGAACACCTTGACTACCAGCTCATTGTTGAGTATCTTTTGCCATAAAAGGTGCACCAGCATCAGATTGCAAATGGGCCAGAGAATCAAACGCATGACACAGTTTAGTCTCTGGTCACAATGATGTGGTTGGAGTAGCCAACTGGACTAAAACATCAATGCTGTCACCTAAAAAAATGTCAGCAGGGGTGTGGAGCCCTGAGAGGAGGTCAGAGGTTCAGTATAGTCAGCCTGGAGTGGAGGTAGGATGTGTGGGGGTGGGTGCAATCATCCATATGATGTGACTTTCTCACCATGAGACAGATGGGTCAGCTTCTGGCAGATAGTGGTTAAGATCAGTGCAGAAACAGAGACCCTTACTGTGTACCCTCTTGTGTGATGGTGGATGTGCTGCCCTGTCCAGTATGATGACAGATACAGGCAGCAGTGGTGGCATCTGGGCAGTACAGGCTCTGCTAGCAGCTTGGGTCCAGTCAGTCCCTGCAGAGAACAAGACTGTCCCAGGGTTATCTCTAGAAGTCACCCTGATGGGTCAATTCAGCAGTTACGATTTGTTTCCAGAGTTCACAGCCCTAAAGAGAGATGTCTTTAATCTGCCAGTCTGTAGTTTTCCAAGAGGCAGACCAGATAGCTAGGCCTTTGGCAATGCGTCAAGAGTCAATAAAAATATAACAAGATTCATCAGGGGAATTGTAGCCAAAGCTAATGGCCTTGAATTCTGCTCTGGTCCACTGAGCAGAGTGACCATATCTATTTTTACTTCTTTATAACTAGAGCTGAGGCTGAACAGTCAAAGCTACCAAGCAGGTACCTCTGGGCCAACTTTGCCAAAGCATCAGTGAATGAGGCCCAGGCATTTAGGGGGCCCTTGGTAAATTGAGGGCCCTGTTGAACCAGCAGCTTTGCTTCAGATGGAGTGAAGAATAAGGTTGGCTCCATATGGGGAGCTGCCTCTTTCCCATGTAAGGCTGATATGCCACTGGGGTCAGGCTGCCTGCATTCTCGAGTGTATCACTGCCATTTGATGAGTGAATTTGTTTGGCCTTTCTCACTAATGAGTCATTTAAGCCAGAGTTGACTCATTACAAAATGGAAATATTGGGCTGAAGAGTCATCTTCATGGGGTAGATGCTGAGTTTTGATAAGAGCTTGATCAGAAGCCAATAGCTCCTTTTCAAAAGAGGTGTACCTGTTAACTTTGTCAGGAAGGAGAGGAGTGCAGAACTTTAAGTAACCCTTTGCTAGGGGCTTCAGTTGTCAAAACCGTCAGCCACAGAGACTGGTAGTTCTAGGGGGTCATTAGGATTGTTGGGCTCTGTTTTGAATTAGTTAAATTGAATTTTAAATGTAGGTCTGGGTGGAGGTCCAGTGTAACTCAGTGGGAAACTGAGGCTATAGCTCATGAGGAAAGATAATGTGTTTACTCATTGGTCCCAGTTAGGGAGGGTGGGCATGAGTGGTTGACAGGAAACACAAGGAATTTCAGACAGCAGGTGGGGGGTACAAAGGCAAAGTAAGAGGGACCTGTGGGCTGTGCTTTTATTGTGGTCCAGGGGTTAGATGGTTTCCCACAGAAGTCAAGGATTGATTAATGTAAAGTAAATGCGTGCAGAAAGGGAAAGGGACTGGGGGCCCCCGAGAGCAGTGGGGATGGTTAGCATATTATTTGGGGCCAGCTCAGTGTTCTGGGTGAGGTATGGGATGGTGGCTGCAGATGCATTTTTGGGCTCTGGATTTTATGCCCAGGGCTGGAAAGCTGCTTATTAACTAGGTCAAAGGTCAATGTAGAGGCAAGTTGCTTAACCAAGATAAGATGCCAAGGCAGCACACAAAACATTTTGATAGTTATAACAGGCCCCTATGGTAGAGTATGGCCCACAGCTGGCTGGACAGCTTTTAAGGGAAGCAGCTGGTTTGGGCAGCGCGCAGGATGCCAATTTGTGCGTTAGCCAATAGAAAGGACCAAGCAGAATGTCCAAGCATGGCACTGTATCAATCAGGGTACAACCAGAGGAGCAAAATCAGTGTGTGTGGCCAATCCCCCCCCACACACACACACACATAAAATACCGGGAATTGGCTTATACCATTGTGGGACTGGCTAAGCTAGTCTCAAGTCCAGAGGACAGGCAGTCAGGAAGAGACGATGATGAGCAGCTGGAACTTCAGGGCCTGGCTGAAGTTCATTGCCCACCAGCAGCAGTCAGAAGGGAAGATACAGGAGTAAGGAAGAACAATTTCATATACCCAGCTACTCTTTGGAGTCTCTGGACTCAGGGAAGTTCTTGGCACTCTTTTAATAAGCTTCTAACTAAGCTGGGCCCACACAAGGTAATATCCCTTTAAATTAATTTGCTGACCTGATTACAGACTAATTGTAGCCGTGAAATCCCTCATTAGCAACACCTAGATTAGCGTTTGGTTGAATAACTGAGTGAAAATGTGTATATACTATAAAATGGCCACTGCTTCCCTTACAACTTTTAACACTCAGAAAAGAGCAGTCCTAGTAGCCCACCCTAGGTGGGAACATCCTAGGAAAGGCATTCTAGGGGTTGTAGTTCAGTGGTCAAGTTGGCACATGACAAAGCCATCCTAGGCACAGGCTGTCTCAGTACCCAGAGACCAACAGAGTACTTAGGCTCCTGTTTTGGTCATGGAAGGCTGAAGAGACAACAGTTTTTCTTTGACGACTGAAGGGATTGAGTTTTGTGAATCCACCCACATAGTCTCAAGAAACTACTTCGCGATCAGACCCCTGAATTCTGCTGATGGAGATATGACAACATAGTCAGGACCGTTGAGACTGAGGCTTTTGCCTTGCCTTCTAGTAGGACGTCATTGTACATATAAAAAAACTTTGAATATCAGAGGAGAGAGGTAATTATGTTAAATATCAAACCGCCCACTGGTGATAAATAGCAGGGAAGTTTGCCCCCTTAGCATTTCTCTACCTGTGGCTCTTCCTAATTGGGAGAATCTTCTCTGGTACTTATGGACAGGGAAATACAACTATATAACACAACGCTTCCTACTCTATTTTCAGATATAGAAACAGCAATGCATTGAATTGGCCCAAAGGGCCCTAGCCACAAAGTTGTCTTAGTTTCTTTTTCCCACTGTGAATCCTGCCCGAAGCCTGTCAGCTGAATCCGAATATCTCCCTCCCTCCCCCCAGGACTGGGTAAGATGGTGAATTGGGTGCTTGCATCCACAGCGCCATGGTAGTTTGCATCCCTCTCTCTGTGTAGTTCCTCAGCATACTTGGATGGTTTCCAGTCCCTCTTGAGGACAGAGAGACCTTGGCCCATCGCTAATCATCTACCTCCTTAAAGCTGAAACACCATTCTGGCAGCTCGTTTCAGTCTTGCCTTTGACCACTCCACCTCTAAGCATCAATTGGCTGTCACTCCCCTCCTTGTCCACCACTTCGACAAGAAGAGCATTTGCTACCTGGTCCTAGTGAATCTTCTTTTGTCCCCTAAGTCTACAAGGCCCTTTTCTTTTCCAGAAAGCCATGTCTCTGTCAGCATCTCATTCTTGCCACCAAGAACTGCCATGGATTGTGAAGAGTCGGAGATTTTGTCCTACTTGCAAAAATGAAATCAGCCTTGTCACAGTTTGCTGGATGCTGGAAGAAAACACAAGCCTCCTGGGCCAGAGATAAAGGACTATTACTCCCCGCACGGCAAATGGCTTGAGCTTCCTGTTTGTGTCTGTCAGGGCAGTGCAAAGTGGCCCTGGTTGAGGCTGTGATTACAGTGGGTTTGTGTCACAGCCAAAGAACTCTAAGTTTAGGTAATCTAAATTTTTTTAATGAAGAACTGCAAGCAAATCTGCCAGTCTTAACTAGAGGGAGACATTATCCTTATCATGCTGGGTGTTAACACTCCTGCCAAGAAGGAGGTGCTCTAACTTCTTAGACTTCTCTACAAACATTCTTAAAATGATAGTTTGGAACAAAAGTGGCCATGAGACATGTAGAAATGTGAGAAACCCTTGAAAAATTGTCTCCAACATATAGTACAAGGACTAACATTCTCACTGATGACTGTGAATCAAGAAAAACAGATTCTATCTTCAATATACTTTAATAACAAAAGTGGGTGAAATAACCTACAACCACGAGATGGGTCCCTGACCAGATAAATCCTGAAACCTAGAGGGGCCAGCCTTGCCAGAACATCAGCTAGTTCCATCTCCCTACCCCGTATTATTGACAGCCCTTCTAACATGAAAAAGTTAGAATGGGCATATCCCAAATACCTCTAAAGAGTGGGAGAATGATCAAAGGTTATGATGGAGTTATACAGAGAAGATAGGGTTTAACAAACAAGTATGATTGCTGAATCATTATATTGATATTTCTTTGTCTTCAGTATCTTAGAGCAGCTAGAAGTAAAAATCTAAAATTGCAGAATTGTAACCCATACCAAGCTCTGAAATCTGTTCTACAGCTAATTGTTGTGCTGTGCTTTGAAATTTATTGCTTTTATATATATGTTATTTTTCACACACACAAAAAAAGTGATGATAAAAAATATATATATTCCTTCTAGCCTCCAATGTTCTGGAACAGCTAGAAGGAAAAATCTGAGATGATGGTATGTAGCCCATGACAAACTCTGTGATCTGTCCTGTAACTACTTGTTGAAGAGTGCTTAGGAAAATATTGCTTTTTTTTTCTTTGCATATATGTTATATTTTACAATAAAAAAAGTTTGTTTTTTTAAAAAAAGGAAAGTGAGTGAAATCTTTCCAAATGGTTAAATCTCTAGTCTTTGGGAAACTCAACTGTACAGAGTAGTTAATTCCCTGAGAGTATTACATGCCTCTGGCAGAGAGAACAAATGTGGTATTTGCCCCAAATTGAAGGTCACAAGGGCAGGTCTGTGGAATTACAAGTGTTGATTTGTCAGTGTTGTACTGTAGGGTGAAGAGCAATTGAGGGTTCATTTGTTTAGAATTGATTATGACTTTCCCTCAGGACAGGGCCAGCTGCTAATTCTTATGCAGTAGAGCAGTTGTAGCACGGAGAAGCATATGTGTAGTAGTCAGATACAGATAATATTTATTTTGTACCTGTTGTGTAATTGAAAGATCTAGATGTGAAAGATTTTATTTTTTTAACCTTTCTAAAGAATGGTTGAGATATCTTAAAATTGTTCTTAAATTTGTATTGAAAATTTTTCTCCAAAGTTTTATGTCAGTGAAAGATGAATAAAATGATTTTTCTAGAACAATATGCTCTAATTTGAATTATACAACTAAATACTTGGAGAAAAAAGGCCAAGAAGTTTTTTATTTAGTCCTCACATGACCCTAGTGTTTACTTAGTTTTATTTTTAAAAATTGTGGTTTTGAAATAGGCAAGAATGGATTAAATTGAATTAACATTTCATTTTTAGTCATAGTCTTAAATGTGAATTGATTATAAATTGTCTAGCTTATGGATTTTAGTTAAATGGAAATTTTATGTAAAGATATTAATTTGCCAAGGTTAAGTTTTCTTTATAAGGTAAACATTTATTGCTCACCTACTAGCAGTAAGCTAGATGCTCAGTATTTTTAAGAAGTATAATTTTAAAAAATGCGTTTTCCCCCCTTCTCTGACCTTAAACAACTTTTAAATTATTTGTTTTGGTTAAAATGACCTGTTTGGATGATATTTAGTAGTATAAAAGAATTATTTACTCCACAATTTTTAAAGTACAATTTCACAGTCTTTTGCATACTCAGTGATTTTCTTCTTAGCAGAACTCTCATTTTTTCCTATTTTTATACATGATCATCTGCCAGTTTAGTTTCTTCACATCAAAGACAAATGGAATTGTATTTCTTATCTTCCTTTTATTGATTTGTTTCAAAGGGAAGGAGAATGGATTCTTTGCCTTGTAATACTGATTCCTAAATCTAGAGGAAAATTAAGCATTTGGGGGAGTAATATGCATGTATGTATGTATGTATGCATGCATGTATGTATGTATTTATATATATATTTGCATGTGGTTGGAACCTTATATTTTTAGAAATTGTACTTTAAGCCTTAAAGCAAACTTGATATATGAGTATTTGATTCTACAATACTTTACAGACTAAATATAACTCACAAAATATTTTTGATTTTCAAAATGACTCACCCTAGGAGTCTGTTAGAATTGAAGTTATAGAGATCACCTCTCAGAAACCTACGTGTTGAGGGAAGGCAGGTAAACCACTGCGCTCTTCTGTCCATTGGTTTTCGTCTTCTCTGTGTTAGTTGTCTGAATGCTTGAGTGCTTTTCCTACACTTAAAGCTTTCTGATAGCTCATTTTGTATTCCATTCTCTTACAAAACAGGTCAAGACAATGCTCTCTGAAATGCTGGAAGGTTAGATATACTCTTTTTTTGGCTATGGCTACCTGGCTTTATGAGGTGATAGTGAAATCTAGAATTGATAAGCAGGTGTTTTGTGAGTGGGCATGTTTGGTGCGTATCATAATGCTAGACCTGAGCTTTCCTGTATTGTGTCTGCTGTTTTCACCTTGGGAGCAGAAAGCTGGTTTACAACTCTGCAGCTCCTGGGAAAAGGAACCTGCTTGGGACCTGAGCAATTTGGTGGTTTGGGGAGCCGGGCACGCTGCTTGTTTTGCCTTCCCTGACAGCCCCTTGCTGAATTCTCACCCCAGATTGTAAAGACTGGATGTTGAGGGCCCATCTCAGCAGAGTGGGCTCAGAGCTCCCAAGCCATGCTTCCCTGTTCACCCTGTGGGAGCCTGGTCTATAAAAAAGAGCGGCAGATTTGGGTCCACGAGTGAACTGTGCTACCCATTAGTTTCCAAACTTCCCTGGCTCTTCTCCATCATTGCAGTGCATGGTGCAGTCCAGATTTGGGAATTTATTACCAAGGCAGATTTCTACTCAGTCTGGCCTTCCTCCCTGAAGACGTCTGAAGAAAGATGGAACTCTGTTTTGCTCCTCTTTGGTTATGGTTTTTCTTCCTTGTCCCAAACCAGCTGGGTTAGGTACCAGCCTGCACAGGTTTTCTAGGCAGGGTGGTTTTAAGACCTTCCTAAGCTCCAGGCACTCTTACTTTTTTTTTACATTTAACATTATCCATTTTTTTACATTTTACATTTTTTATACAAAAAAGCAGTACACTACAATGTACATTTTAACAAATAGTTATAGAACAGATTTCAAAGTTTGGTATGGGTTATAGTTCCACAACTTCAGGTTTTCCCTCCTCACTGCTTCAAGACACTTGAGACTAAATATCAATATAATGATTCAGCAGTTATACTCATTTGTTAAATCCTATCTTCTCTGTTATAACTCCCCCTTCTCCTTTGATCCTTCTCCCAATCTTTAGGGATATTTTGGTTATGCCCATTCTAACTTTTTTTTGTTGAAAAGAGGTGTCAATGATATGGGATAGGGAAATGGAACTGGTTCTTGGAGAAACTGGCACTTCTGGGTTTCAGGGCTTGTCTGGCCTAGGGACCATCTGAAGGTTTTAGGTTTCTGAAAAGTAAACATAGAGTGTGCAGCTTTTGTAGGATCTCAGATAGAGCCTTGGGTGTTCTTTAGGGTTAACAGGAATGATGTTAGTTGGGAATTGGCAAACCTTGACAATTAGTAATATCTACCTGAAGCTTGCATAAGAGTAGCCTCCAGAATAGCCTTTCGACTCTACTTGAACTCTCTTAGCCACCGATATCTTATCTTAGTTTCATTTCATTTCCCCCTTTTGGTCAGAAAGGCGTTGTTAATCCCTACAATGCCAGGGCCAGGCTCATCCCTGGGAGTCATGTCCCACGTTGCCAGGGAGACTCACCTCTGGATATCATGCCCCACGTAGAGGGGAGGATGATGATTTTCCTTGCGAAGTTGGGCTTAGAGAGAGAGAGAGGCGCTACACTCTTAGTTTTGGAGACCCCACCCTAAGTCACATAAAACATGTTAAAATGAACCCATATCTCACATTACTCTAATTCACATACTTATGAATAGAGTTGAATTGCAGTTGAAATGTTATGTTTTACAGATAATAAATTAAATGTTAATGTTGATCTTACAATTTTCTTTTTATATATTGTAGCCAATAAGTTTGTTCTGTTTTGTTCAGGTCTCAGACATGTTCATGGGCCCAGAAAAAGCTCAGAGGCCCCAGGTGCTATACTTATAGTACAGTCTATTTTAGGAAAAGGATGAATTTAGGTTTTCCACAGCCCTTTAGCTGATCACCAGCTTAACAAGCATTTCTGGGGCCTCTGATGTGCCCTGTGCTGTACAAGTTGCTGGATATCCAAAAATACACGATCTTGGGTTCTTTCCCATAAAAAGCTCACAGAGGACTCCAACCAGATATGATCATGGGCTGTGGGTGGAGCTGGGATCCTGGGCTTTGCCTTGGAGGGAACAGACACAGCACTGAGGCTGTGCCCAGCCTTGAAGGATGCCTGCATGTTTGGGCAAGGCCATGGGACAGAGGGGGATGTGGAGGAAAGCCAGGGGTGGAGAGGGTGTGGCAGCAGCTTGGAAACAGCCTGGTGGGTGTGGGGAGCCATGAGTTGTCATTGCTGCTGTGTGATATATGACAGGGGCTGGATGACACCATCTGAGAGGCAGGGAGGGGTTGACTGTGGAAGACCTGCTGTGCCATCCTAGACAAGTTTAGACTCGTATTGGGGGCTGGAGCTACTCCCCATACTTCTGACGGCTGATTGCTTTTTGGATTTATTCAGTATCCCTCAACACATACCAAGAGAATATGTTTCTACCCCTGTCCCTCTCCTTTTTAATATTAGATAAATTTTTATGTTGTTTGCTTTTGTTCAGTTATCCCTTTTCTTTTCTTAAAAGAAATGGAAGTAGTTTAATGTGAAAACATGTGATCATTATTTAAAATCAAGCAGTTTTAAAAAGTACCCAAAACAAGTAGCAGTCACTTGAATTTACCATTCAGAGAGAGCTGCTGTCCACCTTTTGATACACATCTTTCTGGACACCACTCTACATTTATGTCAGAAACAAGAGATGTTAAAGAAATGAGAGGCTATATGCCTGCAAGTTTTCTGACTTGTATTTTCACTCACTAATATGTCATAGCCATCTTTCAAAATTAGTATGCATAGACCCAAACCACCCTTTAGTGGCAAGGTATTTTATTTTATGGTATGACATAATTTACCTAATCACTTCTTCATCAGTGGACATTCTGACAGTTTCTAATTTCTAAGTATTAGAAACACTTCAATGAAAAAAAAACTTCCTTGAGTGAACATCTTTTTTGGTGCACACAGCTCTTACAATATTTTTACTATGAAACATTTCAAATACATCGAAGTAGAATAGTAGAATATACATCCAGCTTCAACAGTTACTGTTTCACCATTTGTTTGCATCTACACTACAATAATTGTTTTTCCTATGCCAGTGTTTCACTGGTTTTACATGCGTTTGTGTATGCGTGTGTGTATGCATTTAGTTGTATTTAATTTTATATATGTAGATAAATATGAATAATACCACTGTTAAAAATCATAGTAGTTTGATTACAAGGATCCCTTGTGTTAGCTTTTTATAGCCACAGCTTACTTTTTTTCCTCCCCTAATTCCTGGCAATAGAAATCTTTTCTACATGTGTATACTTCTGTTGTTATAAGAATGACTTATAAATGGAATCATACTATATATAATGTTTTCACATTGGCTTTTTTCACTCAGCTTAATTCCCTTGACATCCATCCAGTTTGTTGTGTGTCATAGTTTTCTTTTTTTTTTTTTATGGTTAAGGAACATTTCATGATACGGACGTATCACAGTTTGTTTAACATTCACCCTTTGACGAACATCTGGATTGTTTCCACTTTGGGGTCACTGCCAACAAAGCCACCGCTAGTCATTTGTGTATAGGTTTTTGCATGAAAATATACATTTTCATTTCTTTGGGGCAAATGCCCAAGAGTGCAGTTGCTGGGCTGTATAACTGTTCCATGTTTAGTTTTGTAAGAAACTGCCCTGCTTTATTCCAAAGTGGCTACAGTCTTTTACACAGCAGGAATGAATGAGAGATTCTGTTTCTCCACATCCTCAACAGCATCCGATGTTGAGACCGTTTTATTTTAGCCATTCTGATAGATGTGTCATGAGATTTTAAAATTCTATAATTCTGTCAGTGTTTATTAGCCATAACTCTTTAAAGAGCTTTATCAGGTATTTGATAACCCTGAAATACAGTCTGTACAAGAAGGGCAGGATAAACTGCGAAATCTCGTTTCTGCTCCCCTACCCTTTTTAACCCAGTTTTCAGAAAAATAAATCAATGCTCTGTTAGCCTTCAGAGTGACTAGTTTTTTTTTTAAGTATTATTATGAACTTATAGATTTTTAAAAATTCAATATTATTACCTTCTTAGATTGAATTATTAGAAGAGAAATTTTCACATCAAAGTATATGCAAATTTAAAAGTTGCCCACTGCCTTCCAGGAATGCTATACTATTTTATGTTAATGTATAAAAGTACTTATTTCTTCACATCCTTGCCAACATTGGTTTGACCTGTCTTTATTTTTTTTTATTGTTACCAATTTGGTACAAAATTGATATATTACTCTTTCTGTTTGCAATTTTTTAGTTATTAGTAAAGTTGATGATTATTTTGCATTATTGACTTAAAAAAAATTTAACCAGATTCCTGTTAATTACCTTTATCCATTTTACTGTTATTAGTCTGTTCTTACTTTTTTCCTTTTTTTCACATGGGCAGACATCAGGAATCAAACCCGGGTCTCTGGCATAGCAGGCAAGAATCCTGCCTGCTGCGCCACCGTGGCCTGCCCTTTCCTTACATTTTATGGTGATTATACCTATCAGTTTTTTCTTTGATAGTTGCTAATTTTTATTTGCCTTTCCTACCTTAAGATTATAAAAATACATACCCATTTTTCTAATGCTCTTCTATAAATTTACAGTTAGATTTAAGTATCTAATTCATGTGCAGTTTATTTTGATATAAGAAGTAAAGAATCTAGCATTACTTTTTCCCAAATGGTCAATCTATTTTCTGATGCCATCTGTTTAAACAGATTACCTTTTCTCCACTAATTTGAAATGCCACTTTTATACTAAATTCACATATAATCTTCATTCTATTTCTGAGTTTTCAATTATATTCCACTAATTTGTCTATTCCTGCACTAGCATCACACTTTAAATTATTAGAGCTTAATTGTTCTTTTCAATTTTTATTAGATTTTGTAAAAATATGAAAATATAAGCTTATTTTAATGCATGACTTTTGCCTTATAATGCGTTTTTATAACTGATGCCAATAATCTATCTTTTTTCTTCTTTTATGATTTTGCTAAGCTTACAAATATCTTCTTCCAGGTAAATTTTAGAAATATTTTGTGTCACGTTTCCGCAACAACCCTTTTATATTTTGATTGAAATATTGTTTAATTTATAGTTTAGGGAGAATTGATTTCTATACAACTTTGAGCCATCATGGTTAGGAACATGGTCTGTCATTGATTCAAATCTCTTATGTCCCTGAATATTTTTTTTTACTAATTTATTACTGAATTTATTGTTTTTGTTTTGCCCCCTTTTTGTTTGAAGAATGCCTTTTAAACTTGATCAGATTCATTTTTTTAAAGTAGCTCAAACCCTCTGGGAAAATGTCAGATTTTATAATCTATAATGCTAACTTTCTAATCTTCCTCTGCAGTATAACTTCCTCCCGAAGATATCAAGCAGAATTTCCCACCATCTTTAAGGTAAATTGAATCACAGTTTCCTTCTGACAGTAGCTATTATTGTTAATTACTGATTATAAATTACGACAAATTTCTAAGGAAAATGGCAGTACATTATTGACCAAAATTAGAAATTAATGTGAATTTGGAATTTTAAATTTAAAACTTCACCTATTAAGTACAACACTTAGACTTTTTTTAAAATATCATTTTTATCAACAAATCTTCACACACACACAGTCCATACATGCTGTACAATAAGTGGCTCACAGTATCATCACATAGTTGTGTATTCATCACTGTGATCATTTTTAGAACATTTGCATCACTCCAGAAAAAAGAAGTAAAAAGAAAAATCTCATACATCCCATACGCCTTACTCCTCCCTCTCATTGACCACTAGTATTTCTATCTACCCAATTTATTTTACCCCTTATCCTCCCTCTTATTTATTTTTTATCCTTATTTCTTACTCATCTGTCCATACCCTGGATAAAAGGAGCATCAGACACAAGGTTTTCACAATCATACAGTCACATTGTAAAGTAGGCAGCTTTTTTATTAAGTGAGAGTGACAAACCTACGAGTATAAAATAGTTTCATAAATCATGCATACGCCCAGCCTCTTCTGTTGAACCATTTATATGATCATTTGATTGCAGTTGGAAATCTGTTATCTTCAGCTGCTGTTGACACGAACTGTCTTTACCCCTAAACCTAATTTATCCAAGTAGAATAATAATGATAAAAGCAGCTACAGTTTATTGAGATCCTACTATGGAACTATACAGTTAGGAACTGTACTAGGTGTTTAACATATGTTATTTTCTTAAATCCATAGAACAATTTTCTGTGAAATTATCCCCATTTTATATATAAGGCAGTTGTAGCTAAGAGGTAGCATTGATATTTAAAATAGATCTGTCCAACTCCTTGGGATTTGGGCTGCATTATGGCACTTCCCAGTTCATGTGTGTGTGTTCTGGAGGGCTTTTATGTTTTGGGGGGATGGGGATGGGCAAGAAGAGATTATAGCTTTAATAAACCTCTTAAAACAATTTATGAAATACAGAAGCCTTTTATATTATTCTCTTCTCGGAGACATTCTTTATTAAGTACCTCAATGTATTTTAATTTCAATTTTGTAGATTCTGCTCAGCTGCTATTCAGTGGATTTGGGGATCATTTACTGAGGAGCACTATAAACCAGATTTAGTAAGAAATAATGTAGTATTTAGTATTGGAATTATCAAAAGATTTTTAAATCTCATTTGCCAATAAGATTATAAAGCCAGTCCTTAACATGTTTTAGGAAGGAAAGTTTATTTTCAGGTTCTTTGTAATGTCAAGCAAGAAAAAACTAACCTGCAAGGTAGCAACAATGTTCATTTGGGGTCTTAGAATTGTAATTCAGAGAGCACAGATGGGTAGCAACCCCTCTTGGCATTTCTGTGCAACGGTTTTTAAAGAAAAAGATATCAGTTGTGTGTGGCTGGTGAACATTTGGGGTGCTCCAAATGTCCTTCAGGTTAGATAGTTAACTAAGTTCTTAATCTTGTGGTTTTATCGTGCCTGGATGTTCTTGGGTTTTGAGGAACTTTTAAGTTCCTCATGCTTTGAGGCTTAAGGCTCTGCATGCTTTGACAGTTTGTCGTATCTGGCTGATATTTGCCAAGACTAACCTCCGGAATGACCTCCTGACCACATATTTTTTTCTTTTTAAAATTTATTTTTGTGGAAAATATATATATGAAAAAGCAATAAAATTCAAAGTATATTGTAACAAGAGTTCTAGGACAAGTTTCAGAGTTTGGTATGGATTACACTTCCATGATTTCATGTTTTTCCTATTAGCTGCTCCAAGTCACTGGAGGTTAGAAGAAATATCAATATAATGATTCAGCAGTTATACTCATTTGTTAAATCCAGTCTTCCCTGTTATAACTCCTCCTCCTTTGATCCTTCTCCCAATCTTTAGGGGTATTTGGGTTATCCCCATTCTGACTTTTTCATGTTGTAAAGGGGTATCGACAACATGGAATGGGGAATAGAACTGGTTGATGTTCTTGGAGAGGCTGGCCCTTTTGGGTTTCAGGACTTATCTGGCCTAGAAACCATCTGGAGGTTGTAGGTTTCTGTAAAGTAATCTTTTCTTTACGCTCTAAAAATGTTTAATGGTTATCTATAGGGGAGGGAGGAAATAGGGTGGAGGGATAAGGAATATACTTTTTTATTTCTTCAACAATATCATCATAGAGCTGTGTGTTTATCATCACAATCAACATTTTTTTCTTTTTCTTTGTGGGGTGCATGGTTCAGGAATTGAACCCGGGTCTTCTCCTTGGAAGGCGAGTTGTTTTCTTTTTTTAAACTTTTTTTTAAATTGTGAAATATAACATATATATTAAAAAGCAATGACTTTCCAAGTACATTTTAACAAGTAGTTATAGAACAGATTTTAAAGTTTGGTATAGGCTACAAGTGTACGATTTTTCACTTTTTATTCTAGGTGCTCCAAGACACTGGAGACCAAAAGAAATATCAATATAATGATTCAGCAGTCATACTCATTTGTTAAATCCTATCTTCTCTGTTACACTCCTCTTTTTTTGTCTTTTTTGTGAAAAATAACAC
The DNA here is from genome assembly GCA_004026745.1 of Myrmecophaga tridactyla. Classification (NCBI taxonomy): domain Eukaryota; kingdom Metazoa; phylum Chordata; class Mammalia; order Pilosa; family Myrmecophagidae; genus Myrmecophaga; species Myrmecophaga tridactyla. Next base: position 333 of record PVIY010034026.1, on the reverse strand, counting down.
ATATGCAGAAAAAGCAATAAAATTTCAAAATACATCTCAACGATTAGTTGTAGAATAGATTTCAGAGTTTGGTGTGGGTTACAATTCCACAATTTTAGGTTTTTTTATTTTTAATTTTTTATTAATTAAAAAATATTACAAGAAACACAAACATTCCCAACACATACACTCAGCAATTCACCATATCATCACATAGTTGCATATTCATCATCATGATCATTTCCCAGAACATTAGCATCAATTCAGAAAAAGAAATAAAAAGACAACAGAAAAATATAACAAACAGAAAAAAAAAATTTTACAGGCCATACCCCTTACTGATCCCTTTCATTG
>PVIY010034025.1:0-27600 GCA_004026745.1 Myrmecophaga tridactyla | reverse complement strand
ATATTCATCATTTCTTAGAACATTTGCATCAATTTAGAAAAAGAAATAAAAAGACAACAGAAAAAGAAATAAAACGATAACAGAAAAAAAAAAGATTTTACATAGCATACCCCTTACCCCTCGCTTTCATTTATCACTAGCATTTCAAACTAAATTTATTTTAACATTTGTTCCCCCTATTATTTATTTATATTCCATATGTTCTACTCGTCTGTTGATATGGTAGATAAAAGCAGCATCAGACACAAGGTTTTCACAATCACACAGTCACATTGTGAAAGCTATATCATTGTTCAATCATCATCAAGAAACATGGCTACTGGAACACAGCTCTACATTTTCAGACAGTTCCCTCCAGCCTCTCCACTACATCTTCAACAACAAGGTGATATCTACTTAATGCGTAAGAATAACCTCCAGGATAATCTCGCAACTGTTTGGAATCTCTCAGCCATTGACACTTAGTCTCATTTCACTTTTTCCCCTTTTGGCCGAGAAGTTTCTCTCAATCCCTTGATGTTAAGTCTCAGCTCATTCTAGGGTTTTTCTCAATCCTTTGATGCTGAGTCTCAACTCATTCCAGGATCTCTGTCCCACGTTGCCAGGAAGGTCCACACCCCTGGGAGTCATGTCCCATGCAGAGAGGGGGAGGTTGGTGAGACCGCTTGTCATGTTGGCTGGAGAGAGAGGCCACATCTGAGCAACAAAAGAGGCTCTCCTGGGGGTGACTCTTAGGCCTAAATTTTAAGTAGACTTGACCTATCCCCTGTGGGGTTAAGTTTCATATGAACAACCCCCAAGACTGGGGGCTCAGCCTATAGCTTTGGTTGTCCACACTGCTTGTGAGAATATCAAGAATTCAACTTAGGGAAGTTGAATTTCTCCCCGTTCTCACCATTTGCTTTGCAAATACTTTTTCCACTCACTGATAGAATCACTCTGGGATTCATCGGGGCATCACTCTGGACAAACCAATAAAATCTCATGTCCTACCTGAGATTCCAAGTACTTATGGTGTTCAATCAAGCTATCTACATAAGTTATATTAGGAAATGCACTAGTCAAAATATAAATTTTGTAACAAATAAACATTTTTTGCTTTGAGATCTATCCCTATTGTTGTATCACTAGTGTTAAAAAATTTTTTTCTTGGTATGTAATATACTGTATATGGATGTGCCACAATTAATTCATTTATTCCCTTGTAGATGGACATTTGGGTAGATTATAGTTTGGGTTTTTATGAATAAATCTTTTATGAACATTATGGCATAAATCTTTTTGCAAACATATATGCACTTATTCTTTTAGGTATATACTTGGGAATGGCATTGCTGAATCGTAATGTTGGTGTAACTTTATTAGAAATATCTAGTGTTAAAGTAGCTGTTGTATTATATGCCCACCAGCCTTGTGTGAAAGTTCTAGTTGCACCTAAATCCTCTCACCTACATTTGATATTGTCCATCTTTTTACTTTAGGCTGTTGTGGTAGAGTGTGGTGGTATCTCATTTGGTATATATTGTATTTTAGGCTATTATAGTCTGTATTGTATTCTGACTAGAGGTTCACCTAAAAGAAATGTCCAAATCATGGCACCATCAAAGTAATGCTTTCTTCTTGAAGACTGACTGCTGGCAATCCTTGGCTCCTCTGCTACATAGCAAGGCATATGGTGGTGTCTGCTGTCCTCTCCCTTCTCTGCTAGGATTCCTTGATTTCAGTGTATTGCTTCTGTGGCTTCTCTCTGTGTGTATTCTTTCTGTTTATAAAGGACTCCAGTAGTAGGATTAAGACCCATCCTGAATGAGGTGGGTCCCACCTAAACTGAAGTAACTTCATCAAAAGGATCTACTTACAATGGGTTCATATGCTCAGGAATGGATTAAATTTAAGAACATGTTTTTCTTGTATGCATACAGCTTCAAGCCACCACACTCCACCCTCTGGACCCCCAAAGGGGATCATATTCTTTCTATATACAAAATATATCCTTTCCGTCATAATATCCCACAAACCTTTAGTCATTTCAGAAACAATGCTAAGTACAAAGTCTCATCAAAATTTAATATGGGCGTGGTCTTTTCCCTCTCTGTTGGACCTGTGAAACCTACAGAACAAGTTATCCGCTGTCAGTGTACAAAGGAGGAAGGAAAACAGGGGTCTTGGATCACAAACAATTCCAAAAACCAGTGGGGCTTAGTCCATTAGATTTAAAAGTCTGGGAGTCATCTATGGAATGATGTCTTATCCTCCGAGCTGATAGAGTGACAGCCTCATCCATTCTAAGTGCTTGGTCAGTGGCCATACCCTCCCCAAACATTGGGCTGTCACCCCCTCTCCAAGTATCAGGCTGGTGACCAGGCTCTCTGCAATCCCCAGGGAATAGGCTCCATCCTCTGAGAACACTGGGGTGGCAGCACTTTTCCTGAACAATGGGGTAGATGGCCCACCCTCTCCAAGATCTGGGGCAGAATCACCCCTTCCATATACATGGATGGGTCCACTCTCTTGGCCCAAGAAGATGTCCTCAATCCAGACCTTAACTTCTATGGTTCTTCCCTTGAAGTGTTGTTACCTTCAATCTGTCCCTTTTCTCTCCCTTTTAGTCCAGGCTGGCAGTGGTTCCACTCATACAGATATTGCAAAAAACTTATTGGTTTCATATCTAGTACAAAGGGATCCAATCCACCAAACAGTAAGATTTTCCACAGATCCTTCCTGGATAATTGCACTTCCAATCCTGACTTGCACTGAAATGGCTGACTGGATCCATGTTCAGTGAAATCCTCACATGGAGCTCTATTCTCTGGGGATTTACTTTCTGAAAGCTCAGAATTTTCCAAATCATCAATTTCTGGTTTCTTTGTACCCAGGAGTTCAGATCTCAGCTTAACCCTTTCTTCTCATATTTTACTATAAGCTGCAAGGAGAAAACAGGCTGCACTTTCCACACATACTTGGAAATCTCAGCTAAATATCCAAGCTCATCACACTCAAATTCTGACTGTGATCCAACATCAGTACTCAATTTTAGCAAGTTTTCTGCTATGTTAAAACAAGGATTGCCTTTCCTCCAGTTTCCAATAACACATTCTTTTCCATCTAAGTCTTTATTGGAAGTATCTTTAGTGTCCATATTTCTACCAGCAGTCTCTTCAAAGCAATCTAAGCCTTTTCTATCAAACAGTTCACAGTTCTTCCAGCCTCTACCCATTGCTCAAGTCCAAAGCCATTTCCCCATTTTTGGTATTTGCAATAGCAACACACCACTCTTGGTACCAAAATCTGTTTTCGTTTCCTGGGCTGCTTAAAGCAAATACCATGAAATGGTTCCACTTAAACAATGGGAATTTATTAGCTTTCAGTTTTGAGGCCAAGAAAACATCCAAATCAAGGCATCATCAAGGTAATACTTTCTTCCCAAAGACTGGCTGCCAGTAATCCTTGGCTCCTCTGCAATGTGGCAAGGCACATGGTGGCATCTGCTGGTCTCTCCCTTCTCTGATGGGTTTCCTTGATTTCACCTTCTTGCTTCTGTGGCTCTCTCTCTCTCTCCTCTCTCTGTCTCTGTCTCTCTCTCTCTCTCTCTCTCTCTCTCTCTCTCTGTCTCTCTCTCTCTCTTTCAGTCAGTTGATAAAGGATCCTAGTAATAGGATAAAGACCCATGCTGAATGAGGTGGATCATACCTTAACTGAAGTAGCCTCATCAAAATGTTCTACTTACAATAGGTTCACAACCCCAGGAATGAATTAGATTGAAGAACATGTTTTTCTGGGATGCATAAACAGCTTCAAACCACCACACTCCTATACTAACCAGTCATATGTTAGGGTGTATATAGGAAGTGATGTACCAGGTTAGACTAAATTATACTATGGCACTGGTAAAGGTGCATTGCTTTGTTAAGAATTAAATGGAAAATACCACAAATATTTCTATAAAAAGAAAATAAATTTGGGTTATCCTACTAGTGAGTTTAGGGGATAATTTCTTTATGTAGATTTTAGAATTATTATAAGATGAACCCTAAGTTATTTTAAAGTCCAGTGGCCATGTTTCTAGCTGGGTTGTTTTGGAATGATTATTATTTTTGATAAAACTAAAAGTTGTCTTTTCTATTCTATAAAAGGTCTTGTTCCTAGTGGCATTGTCATGAAATATCATTTAGCTGCAAACCTCTTTTTTTGTTATATGAAAATTTATTACTGTGTTTGCTTTACATCATCAAAATGTATGATCTTGGTCTTTCCTTCTTGCCTTTATATAAGACCAAAAGTGAGACACTGGCTACTTTGGCAACCTTAAAGTGGACTCCAGGAATGTCACCAACAGCATGACCTTTGCAACCAAATCCAGCAGCCAGAACTTCATCCTTTTCCTCAATAAAGTTCAAGCAACCATCGTTGGGTACCAAAGCTGTGAATTCTTGCCATTCTTGACCAGATGGACCCTGACACACTTCCCTGATAGCAGAATTTGGCTATTTAGCTTCAACTCCTACTTTTTCCAACACAACTCCCTTTGCATGGGAAGCGCCTCCAAATGGGTTGTCCTTCAGAGCTGTGCCCAAATGGGTTTTCTTGTATTGTTTATCGTGCCATTTCTGATCCCATCTGTGGCTACAGAGCTTCCCGGCAGTACTAAGACCGCGACAACGCCCATCTTGCCCACACCGTGAGCCTAAAAGCGAAAGAAAGAAGCAGCATAGGAAGCTGCAAACCTTCTACTACCCACTTTCGTGAGCCAATTCCAGACTCAACTCTTACTAATGGAAATTACAAAACATTTCTCAAAAACCCATATTAACTTTTAAACTGGATGGGGAAAAAATTGCAAAAAAAATCATCTAAAAATAAAAATAAGAAAAATAGCATTTGATTCCAAACTGCCTTCCCTTCTCTCTGAGAAGTAAATGAGGCATACAAATTCAAGATGAAGCAGAGCTATAACTCACATGAGAGAGAGTAAACTGTCTCACAAAAGCAGTCAGAATAGATCACTCAGTTGTTCCTTGGAACTGCTCAGAAATTGTTTCCTTTCAATCCACAGAGAAACCATCTTGCTAGGATTATAGTGACATAAAGAGAATGACACACGATTAGGAAAAGAACTGTCATGTAAGAGACTCATGCATGATTTCAGATAATGAAGGAGCTACCTGGTTAAATTTGGCACCGAGTCTAAAGTGAAAATACTATTAAGGAAAATGAGTGCTTTGCTCTAAAAATGCTTAACTCTCAAAAAAAATTTTTTAAGGAATAGAGAATTTGATTGCTTAAGTATTAAATTGGTTTTGCAAAAAAAAAAAAGTTAAAAGGAGATACAAAGAAAAGTACAGGTGGCAGCTTTAGGAGAAAGATTTTGTTTTTTCCTCTTTTAACAAGATGTTCAATGATTTGAATATTGCCCTGATAATACAGAGAAGTAATACCCTGAGAAAACACTGCAATACCTCGCCCTAAAATCACACTGGTAAATTACCTTCGTGATATTCATTTGGGTAAAAAAAATCATCCTTCATTAGATTTATTTTTTCAGATGTTGGAATACTAAATTAGGTAGTTGTCTTACTAATAAGCCACCTTGGGTATTACCTGTGTACATGTCCTATTCCAATCAGTGGTTCAGAGAAAAAAAGGCAAAGTGGGGGGTGCTCATGAGTGCTCCATAATGTTGGTGGCGAGGACGAAGTGCACAGGCCAGTTCTGAACGAGGCAAGTAGACCATCATTTTCACAAATAATTGGTTCATAAATCTTTACAAGAGCTTGTAAATGGTGAAGTTCAGCTTCACTACTCTCTGGCAGACTAATGATCCTGACTATTTAATCCTTAGGATAGTAAATATCTTGCCATCTCAAAAAAGTGATATCAAATCACAGCAAAAATCAAAGGCTAACTTTTATCAGGAGAGAGGACAAGGAGGAAGAGGGCAAATGCCCAGCTTACCCACCTCCACAGAGTTCTGGTTAGTTCCTTTACGGTAATTTATTAAATTAAGAAGGGCAAATCCTATAGGTTACCTTAAATTGGAAAAGGCATGATAATCAAAAGTTAACATAAATGAGAAATCTTTGGTAAAATTTCAAATCTCTTTTCTAGAATCATCTTTTTGTTTTTAAACATTTTATTTTGAAACACTTTCAAATTTACATTAGTTACAAAAATAATACAAACCCCTGTAGAGCACCCCTCAGATGCTCAGTTCTACCAGTTTTAAAATTTTGCCACATTTGCCTTATCATTCTATGATATATCCATCTATCTCACAATCCATCTATCCATCTGTCTTTCAGTCTATCCACCTTTCAAACCATTTTCAGAACATGTGAGTGTAGGCTGTACTTATCATGCTCTTTGAACACAATACTGCCCTGTACATTTCCCAAGAATAAGGATATTCACTTCTGTAACCACCTTAAGTACAGTTATCAAATTTTAAAAATTTAACATTGATATCAAGTTTACTTACAATCTATATTCCATTTTTTCCATATGTACCAATAATGTCTTTTTGATTGTTTTCTCCTTCCTTCTTAGATCCCATCCAGGATATTGTATTGAATTTAATTGTCATTGTCTTTCTAGTTGCTCTTTCTTTTCTTTGTTTCTTTGTGGGAACATATATACAACATAAAAGTTCTCAACTCAACCACTCCCAAACATACCATTCAATGAAATTAATCACGTTTCTAATATCGCAGTACCCTCAGCACCTTCTATTTTTAAAACTTTCCCATATCCCCAATAGAAACCCTGTGCCCATTAAGCATTAACTCCCCACTCCTCCTAGCCCCCCTGGAAACCTGTACTCTAATTTCTATCTCTATGAGCGTGCACATTCTACAATATTTTCTTTGTAGTTACCATGGAGCTTAAATTTAACATCCTAAATCTATAACAATCTGTTTTGCTTAAATACCAAATTGACCCTCAATCATATATACAAATCATACGCTGATAACCCTTTGTTCCCCCACCTTTCTATAGTTCTTGTCACAAATTTCATGGCTATACATTATAAGTTGAAAACCACTGATTTATCATTACTTTTTTTTTTCAATATTGATTTATTGCATTTAAGACTATGCCCAAAAAATACACTGGCCTTTGAAGCCAACCAAACAAAATTGATCACACAGATGCTTAATGTCTGATTATCAATTTTCCTAAGAGTAAGTTGCTTTGATTGGACCACAGCTAACAAGACTCATTCTCCCAAACATGATGAGAATTTTAATGGCAACTAAAAATTGCCTCGTGTCCCTTTGTCGGTGCTTTGCAGTCACTGTATGTAAATTTATCTAACTCCTTGCAAAGGAAAAAGTGTATTTCATTACTTTTTATGCATCTGCCTTTTAGATCTTGTAGGAAGTAAAAAGTAGGAGTTACAAACCAAAGTACAATAGTACTGGCATTTATATTTGCCCCGGTTATTACCCCTACCAGAAATCTTTATTTATTCATGTGACTTCAATCCATTGAACTCTTTCCCTTTAACCTAGAGAACTCTCTTTAGCATCTCTTATAGGGCTAATCTAGTAGTGACAAACTCCCTCAGCCTTTGTTTATCTGGGAAAATCTTCATCTCTCCCTCATTTTTTCAAGACACTTTTCCTAGATATAGAATTTTTGGTTGGCAATGTTTTTGTTTTCAGCACTTTAAATAATGTCATCTGACTGATTTCTTGCCCTATGGTTTCCAAAGAGAAATCAGAACGTAATCTTATAGGGGCTCCATTGTACATCACATGTTGCTTCTCTCTGGTGTCTTTTAGATCCTCTTTGTCTTTGGCATTTGATGGTTGGGTATGATATATCACAATGTGTATCTATTGGGGTTTATCCAATTTGGAGCTCATTAAAGCATCTTGGATGTGTATATTCAGGTCTTTCATTAACTTGGGGATATTTTCAGCCATTATTTCTTTGAATATTCTCTGTGCCCTTTTCTGTCTTTCTTTTCCTAAGATTCTCAAAATGTATATATTGGGACACGTGATGGTGGACCACAGGTTCCTCAAGCTCTGTTCATTTTCCATTCTTTCTTCTTTCAGCTCCTCCGACTGAATGATTTCGACTGTTTTATTTTCAAGATCACTGATTCTTTCCTCTGCCAGCTCCAACATGCTATTGAACCGATCTATGGAATTTTAAATTTCTATTATTGTGGTTTTCAGTTCTGTTTCATTCCTTTTCATAATTTACACACCTCTATTGATAGGTGTTTTGTGTTCATCTCTTGTTTTCCTGATTTCCTTTAGTTCTTTGTCCATGTTTTTCTTTAGTTCCTTGAGCATGTTTGGGAAAATTCTTTTTCTTTTTTTGGTGGGGGCAGGAGTTAGGGGACTGCCTGGTATGTCTCAGGTCTGGACCTCCTCATTAATGGCTTCTGTTTTAATCTTCTACTTTCTCTAGGCCATCATTTCCTGTTTCTTTGTATGTTTTGTAATCTTTTATTAAAACCTGGACATTTTGTTATTTTAGTGTGCTATCCCTGGAATTTAGACTCTGATACATCTGTTCCATAAGACTGCATTCAGCTAGTATTATAACATGCTTTCTTTAAAGGCCAGGAGCTATCAAAAATGAAGGAAAAAAGAAAATATCTTTCTCTATTTTTGCAGATTGACTGGTGTGGTGCTTTCCTTCAGAGCTAATCCATACAATGAGTTTAGAGAATAGCTTGAGGCTATTATTAATGCTGTAATAATTTACTGACAAAGTTTACTGTGTGGAAACTGATAGGTTGGAGAGAAATATCTGTGCAGATGAAGCAGGGATGGGTTCTAGAGACAGATGTTTGGGGGCCCTGCATCTCTTCTGCCACCACCATCACTGCTACTTCTGCTCCTGCTGCAGCCACCACAAGTCTGAACACAGGTGGCAGCCTGGCTGCCCAGGACTGCCCTGAGGCCTGCCCATGTGCACTGGGCTGCCAGTCCACTGCTCAGGTGCCTACACTGCAGGCAGCACCCACTTACCAGAGACCCCACCCTGCTCCCAGTTTATTTCTGCTGTTCATATGCATGATTTATGGGCCTATGAAACCTTATTCATGAAACAAAAGCTCAAAGACAAAAGTATTGTTCTAGTTTGCCAGTTGCCTGAATGCAATATACCAGAAACAGAATGGCTTTTAAAAAGGGGGATTTAATAAGTTGTTAGTTTACAGTTCTAAGGCTAAGAAAATGTCCCAATTAAAACAAGTCTATAGAAATGTCCAATCTAAGGCATCCAGGAAAAGATACCTTGGTTCAAGAAGGCTGATGACGTTCAACGTTTCTCTCTCAGGTGGAAGGGCACATAGCGAACATGGCAGCATCTGCTGGTTTTCTTGTGGCTCTACCAAAAGGGACTCTCTCCAAAGTGTTTCCTCTTTTAAAGGATTCCAGTAAGCAACTCCACCTTCAATGGGTGGAGACACACCTCCATGGAAATCATCTAATCAAAAGTTACCACCTACAACTGGGTGGATCACATCTCCATGGGAACAATCAAAATGCTCCCACCCAACAATATTGAATGAGGATCAAAGGGCATGGCTTTTCTGGGGTCCACCACAGATTCAAAACAAATGGCACAGTATTAAGAATTGCAGGACAACCAGAGCAGCAGAGCATTAAATCAAGTGCTGGGACCCAAGTGAGAGGGAACCTCTGTGAGACCCCGCTGGCCACATGCTCAGGAAGTCTACTCCCTGTGTCCAAAAGTATCAGGGAGGTGGCTCTATTGAGCAGCAGTATCTAGAGCCTTGCATCAGTGGTGTGGGCAGAGCAATGTGATGCCCCTATCCAGTCTTCTCTCTAGAAACATGTTTTAAGGTAAAATGGAATTCTGATCAAACTAAGAAACTGAGTATTTATGTCATTAAATATCAATTCTGCCACTACTGGCTGTGTGCCTTTGGACAAGTGGTTAACTTCTCTCAGCCTCAGTTTTTTCTTCATTTTTAGAATAATATGGAAGAAAGGACTGTGGGAAGGTGGTGGAGTAGGAAGCTCTTGGAATCAGTCCTTCCACCAGAACAACTACTAAACAGGCAAGAATAGGAACTGTCTGAATCAACTATTTTGAAGTTCCAGAGACCAGTACAACACTATGCATCATCCAGAAAACAGAAAGAGGAAAAGGCTGGTAAATTGCAGTAACAACTCCAGGTCACCATGCTGGTGCTAGGGTGCATTATAAAGACCTAGTTCCCCAAGATTGGGGGTGGGGGGTGGGGAGGGCGGGGGTGATTACTGATCACTGCTTTTGATTAACTACTTCAGGTCACTGGGGCATGGCTCTGAGGGTGGCCATTATTCCAACCCACCCCTGGTAAAACTGGTAGAGTTGTCTTAAAGACAATACCCGTTCCATGAAGTTGTAACTGATATTTCTAAATTTTGAGATACTGAGCTGTTTGTATATAATTTGGTTGTTCCCAGAAACTTCAGGTATTTATGTGACACCTGAGACTCAGAGTTAGAGCTCTGAAACTATGAAAGTCAAGAGTACCATATACAGGAACTGTTTAAAAAGTTGAAAAAGGGATCAGACTTTAACTAAAGATATGAATGAAGCTAATCTGGATACGTCTAAGGTAAACCAGAATACAGGGTAAAGGATGATATCATCTGTGTTTTAAAACTTCAACTTCTATGTGACACCAAAGGGATGAGATGTTAATTCGGTGCAAAATTTATATTTTGGGTAATACATTACCTATTTTAACTTCTATGGTCAGTTTTGCTGAACACCATAATTGCTTGAATAGGCATGAGATCTTGTTGATTTGTCCAGGTTAATGTAATGCCCTGATATATCCCAGAGTAATTTGAGCAATGAATAAGAAATTATTTGCAAATAAAATATATTAGAGGTTGAGAAAATAAAATATTTGCCAAGTCCCTTTGGGGGGACTGGGGAGAAAGAAGGACATATTCAACTTCCCCATTGAGAGAATTCCTGATACTCTCACAAGTAGTGGGGACAACCAAATCAATAGGTCAAGACTTTGATCTTGGGGTTTGCCCCTATGAAACTTATTCCTGCAAAGTAACCCTACCTATAATTAGGGCTAAGAGTCACCCCTAGAGAGCCTATTTCTTTGCTCAGATGTGGCCTCTCTCTCTAAGCCAACTCAGCAGGTGAACTCACTGCCCTATCCCCCCACCCCCACATGGGACATGACTCCCTGGGGCATAAACCTCCCTGGCAAGAAGGGACAGAAATCCCGAGATGAGCTGGGACATGGCATCATGGAATTGAGAAAGCCTTCTTGACCAAAATGGGGAATAGAGAAAGGAAACAAAATAAAGTTTCAGTGGCTGAGATATTTCAGACAGTCGAGAGGTTATCCTGGAGGTTATTCTTATGACTTATATAGAGATCCCTTTTTTAGTTTATGGTGTATTGGAGTGTATTGGAGAGGGGAGTACCCAAAACTGCTGAGTTGTGTTCCAGTAGCCTTGATTCTTGAGGATGATCATATAACTATATAGCTTTTACAATGTGACTGTGTGATTGTGAAAACCTTGTGTCTGATTCTCCTATTATCCAGGGTATGGACAGATGAATAAAAAAATATGGATAAAAAAATAAATAGTCTGGTGGGGGTGGTAAGGGGTAAAATAAATTTGGTAGATTGAAATATTATTGGTCAATCAGAGGGGGAGGTAAAGGCTACGGTATATATGAGTTTTTCCTTTTTTCTTTTTATTTATTTTTCTGGAGTGATGCAAATGCTCTAAAAATGATCATGGTGATGAATACACAACTATGTGATGATATTGTGAGCCATTGATTGTACATCACGTATGGACTGTTTGCCTGTAAAATCTTGTGACTAAAAATATTTTTAAAAAATTACACTCCCCTGAAACTATGGAAAACCGCTAAACGGTTGCATTTACTGGGCAGGTGCTGAATCAAGAAAACACATCTTTAAAGACCATAGGTGCTTCTGGCACCCTTGCTAACTCCTCGGCAGGGCTCACTTTCTAGCTCTCCACTTAATGTCTACATGTGTCTTGCTCCCAGCTCTTCAGGCCATGTCCTGGAAATAGGGTTTTTAAAAATCCACTAAAAATAGCCTGTCCTGTCAAATATGAAATAAGATGATTAAGTTTTAATTCATAACTGTAAATATTTTTTAATGTTGGGTGCTAGTGATTTGTTTTAATGGAATGGCAGAAGGATGTAAAATGATTTTATTCTGTAAGTCTTTTATTCAGTTATCTGCAAACCATAAATCAGGTACTGAATTTTAGCTAAACATTGCTTTAATTGCAATGCAATCGCATCTACAGCTGCCCAGGGATGTCTGCATGTGAGAGGTGGCAAGGAAGCCCTCCATCCTGCACAGGTCCAAGCTGCAGCTCTGAGTCCTCAGAGGACAACGGTGGACATGAGGCAAGGTAACTCATTATCACCATAGAGATGCGGCATTTGAAAACCAGACAAAGTTTATATGTCTTACAGAGTCTCAATTCTATAAAAATTTGGTCAAGAAAGCCATCCCATTGATGTTTGCTTTCAGATTCTCTGGTCAGGGAACTCAGAGAAACCCTGACTATTCATAATGAGCACCTCTGAAATGTTAATCACAGGTGGTAAATTCGCAGTTGGTGTAAGTATTGTGCACTTACTATTTAACCAGTGTACAATATGGCGAGTTTACAGCCAAAATTAGGTTTATTAAATCTTTAAGGCTCTGATTTAACACATCTATGCTATGGAACTGTCTTAAAAATTGTGTACTGCTTCCTAGTTTGATGGAATTATTTATAAAATTCTTTTAAAAAGAGATGGCTTATTAACGGGGGGTTGTCAGATTACAGTTATCAGAATAGCTTTAGGTGCTTAGGAGTTTCCTTTTTATTAGGGAAGAGTCCACCAAATACTGGCCAAGCCATTACCAGTCTTTGGGTATTTCAGGATCCCAAGGATATCAGAATGAAGTATCTGTCATAAAATTCTTTTTACAAAATGTCCTCAAGGTTTTTGCTTTCACATCTACAAAAGGACTTATTTTCCCAATTCAAACCTATTAAATATTCTGGGTGAAACAAGTCATTCATTTGGCTATGATTTTTTAGAAAAGTTGTTATTTTGTTAAAATACTGCCCTTATGCTTAAACTAAATTTGCATCAACTATATTTTAGTGTATTTATAAGTGGTAAACTAAGTTTCTGAAATTAATCTTTTGGTTTGAAATGAAAAAAAGAAGCATGGCACTAGCACAAAGGCAGACATATAAACCAATGCAATTGAATTGACAACTCAGAAATCAGCCCTCACATTTATAGTCAACTGATTTTTGATGAGGGGGTGAAGAGGATGCAAATGGAAAAGAATAGTCTCTTCAACAAATGTTGATGGGAAAACTGGATCTCCATATGCAAAAGAGTGAAGGTGGACCTACCTCACACCATATACAAAAATCAACTCGAAATGGATCAAAGACCCAAATATAAGAACCAAACTATATGACTCCTAGAAGAAAACACAGGGAAGCATCTTCAGGACCTTGCGTTAGGCAATGTTTTCTTAGACTTTATACCCAAAATATAAGCAACAACAAAAAAATAGATGAATGGAACCTCATCAAAACTAAAAAATTTTCTGCATGAAAGGACTTTAACATGAAAATAAAACGACAACCTAAACAAAGGAAGAATATATTTGGAAACCACATATTCAACAAGATTTTACTTTTTTTTTTTTTGCATAGGCAGGCACAGGGAATTGGACCCGGGTCTCTGGCATGGCAGGTGAGAATTCTGCTACTGAGCCACCATCTCACAGCCCCCAATAAGATTTTTTTTTTTAATTTGCATATGGGCAGGAGGCAATCGAACTCCAGGAATCGAATGGGGAGGAATCGAACTCCAGACCTCCAGCACGGCAGGTCGGAGCTCTGCCTGCTGAGCCATGGCAGCCACCCACCCCCCCAATAAGATTTTAATATCTAGACTATATAAGGGCCCTACAACTAAACAACAAAAAGAAAACCCAATTAAAATATGGGCAAAAGACATAAATAGACATTTTTCCAAAGAGGAAATACAAATAGTAAAAAGCACATGAAAAGATGCTCGTGTTCACTAGCTAATTGGGAAATGCAAATCAAAACCAGAAAAAGATATCATTTCACAACTACTAGAATGGCCACTATTAAACAAACAGGAAAATACAAGTGTTGGAGAGGACGTGGAGAAACAGGAACACTCGCTGCTGGTGCGAATGTAAAATGGTATAGCCACTGTGGCCCACAGTTCGGCAGTTCCTCAGAAAGCTAAGTACTGAGTTGCTTTACAATCTGGTAATCCAGCTCCTCAGTTACCCAGATGATCTGAAAGCAGGGACACGAACAGACACCTACACACCAGTATTCACGGTGGCATTAGTCACAATTGCCAAAAGATGGAGACAACAAGTGTCCATCAACAGATGAATGGATAAACAGAGTGTGGTACATGCATATGAAGGAATAGTGTTCAACAGTAAAAAGGAATGAAATCCTGAAGCATGCAACAACATGGATGAACCTTGAGGACATTATGTTGAATGAAATAAGCCAGAGACAAAATGACAAATATTGTATGATATTATTATTAAGAACTAATTATAATATATAAACTCATAGACATCAAATCTAGAATATAGGTCATCAGGAGGCTAGAGAATGGGGAGCATTTGCTCAATACATGCAGAATGCTTAACTAGGTTGAACTTAAATGTTTGGAAGTGGATAGAGGTAATGGTAGTATTGTGAGTACAATTAATAGTGCAGAATGGCCTGTGAATGTGGTTGAAAAGGGAAATTTAGAGTCATGTGTGTCACCAGAAGGAAAGCTATAGGTTAAACCCAGGGAATGTATAACACAGCAAATCTTGCAGAGGACGATAACTGTGATTAGCAGTGCAAATATTAAAAACAAGTTCGTCAACAACTAGCATCATCGTTCCATCCCTTTGTGCCTTAATAACAACGCCCCTCTTCAGCCTTGTAGCAATTAGAGAGTCATTGCCCAGATATCCCTCAAGATTAAGAGATAATTATCAAAAAAAAAAAAGGGAGAGAGATAATTATCAAATGAGAGGGAGGAATTGTAACTGAGAAATCAGGATTTCAGGGATGATTTTGATTACTGAATCATATTCCTTTTTGCTTTCTGGGATATGGAGTAGACAGAGGGGAATACCTGAAATCCCTAAATTGTAATCCAGCTGCCCTGGATATCTGAAATGATTCTAAAAGCCCTTATCTTGTGCCTCTGTGACCATAAGAACTGTTACCCCTCTATCTGGTCATTTTCTTATAGGGCAAAGGCCCTAATGCTACTGAAGAATTTAAACTCAGACATTAACTAGCTTCAGCCCCAAACATTTATAAATCATATCAGCTAGACACTGCTATTGAAAGAGAACTTGTCTCCCTTCCTTTGGGCTCACATCTTTAGTATTGAAGTGATAGCTCTACCTCCCCTTCTTTCGGATTATGTTCTCCTATTGAAATGATAATGATAACACTGCCTCCTTTTCTGCTTTGAACTTACTATACAAAATGACTTCATCTCCCCTTGCTAAAATCCTTAAAAACCTTGAACACCCTAAACTCAGGGAGACAGATTTTGTACCACTAGGCCATCTGCTCTCCTACTATATGCCTAGTAATAAACCCTTTCTCTCTTTGAAAAAAAGAAAGTTCATTAATAAACTATAACAATGGTACCAACATTGTTATGAGGAGTTAACAGTAGAGTGCTATGTGGGGGAAAATGTACCCATTGCAAACTATGGACTATAGTTATCAATAAGATCTTAATATTCTCTCATCAAAAGTAACAGATGTACTATACCAGTACTATGGGTCAAGAATAAGGGTGATAAGGGATATGGGATGTTTTTTATTTTCTTCTTCTTTTTGGAATAAAAAATGTTCTAAAATTGATTGTGTTGATGAATGCACAACTATGTGATGACACTGTGAGCTATTGATTGTAGACTTTAGATGGACTGTATGGTGTGTGAGTATATCTCAACAAAACTACATTTTTTTTTAAAAGGGCAAAAGATGTGAATAGACATTTCTCCAAAGAAGATGCACAAATGGGCAAAAGTACATGAAAAGATGCTCAACATCATTAGCCATTAGGGCAATGCACATCAAAACCACAATGAGATACCATTTCATACCCACTAGAATGGCTACTATTAAAAAAATAGAAAACTATCAGTGTCAGAGAGGATGTGGAGAAAAAGAAACACTCGTTCACTATTGAAGCAATTTAAAATGGTGCAGCCACTGTGGAAGACATTTTGGTAGTTCCTCAGAAAGCTAAGTAAAGAATTACTGCATGCTATGACAATCCCACTTCTAGATATATACCCAAAAGAATTGGAAGCAGGGACACAAATGGATATTTGCACACCAATGTTCAAAGTGGCATTATTCACAACTCCCAACAGATGGAAGCAACCCAAGTGTCTATCCATCAACCAAAGAAAGGATAAAGGAAATGTGCTACATACACAAAATGGAATATTATCCAACCATAAAAAGAAATGAAATTCAGAGAGAGCAGAGCAGAATGACATAGTCATGAGCAGAGTCCACCAGCTAGTGACCTTTGGAGATGAAGAAGGAAAATGCCTCCCAAGGAAAAAGGAAACCAGGAGAAGAAGCTAGGAGATGATGCTCTGTTCGCCATGTGCCCTTCCAGATGAGAGAGAAATCCTGAACTTCACTGGCCTTCTTGAACCAAGGCAAGTAAAGTCACCTTTCTGGACATGTCCCCCACACCTTATCAAATGAGTTAATGATGGTATTGCCCTCATGCAGTCGTTTTGAGGATTAAATGAATGACTCCACTGAAGCCATGCAGAACAGGCTCCTGGCACCAAGGGTAGCAACACTCTTTTCTGCTACAGCTGGACAGAGATAACCACTCTGAGAATCTCATCAAAGTTCCTTCCAGTGGTTGCTGGATACAGGATAGACAACTTCAATTTTTTATCAGGACCAAAAACAAATACAACATACGCTGTCACCAGCATGCCCTTTTCATCCTTCTCTGCTGAGTTCAGCCTTCCCAACAGGATGGCAAAGTCCTGATTCCTATCATCGATGAAAAAGACCTTGTAGCCTTCAACAGAAGATAGCAGTGTCTTTTCTTTTCAAATGAAAAAAGAGCCATTTTCTTTAGGAAAAAACAACATTCCATTATTAAGGTGGACAAAGTACATAAACCCTCACCGTGGAACATGCTCTCAAAGCCCTTAGCATCTGCTCCTGTTTTCCAACAGACTGAGCATGCCAGCTGTCTCCCACCAGCATTTAATGTTGCCCTCAACTCTTCCTTTATGAAGAGGTCCCTGGTGGGGCTGGGGCAAACAGAGGGAGTTTGAACTTCATTTACTGATGACAGAAAAGGGCATAGTTAAAACTTAATATAAATCTACAGTTACCAAAAAGACAAATTTTTTAAAACTTAATGCCAGGTATGGAAGAAAAGTCAGTTCAGATGTGGATGAGCTGTGTTCATAAGTGTGTATTATACTTGTGGATATATACGCATTCTTGCCCTGTTTCTAAACTGCTATAGGGCAGCTTATAAAATGTATATTATACAGTATGGTAAAAAACATGAAAAACAAAAAAAAATGAAGCAAAGGAGCATGTGTATGTAAAAGTATATATATATATATATATATATATATATATATATATATATATATATATATATATATATATATATATATATATATATATATATATATATATATATATATATATATATATATATATATCCATGTGGATGAATACATACACACATATATTTAAGTTATAATTAAAGAGAATCTTCATAATCTTGGCCACATAAAAACAACGAAAGAGGATGGTAAAAATCCTTAGTTCAAAATGAGGAGCAAGAGACCTGGGTGAAGGAAAATCAGGTCCTGAAACCAAAGTCCTGGGCTCAACTATCAGTCCTGCCATTTACTTCCTGGGCAAGTAATTTATTTTGAGTTTCAATTACTCATATACAAATGTGAGGATACTCTCCACTCGAGAGTATTAGTACCAACGTTAAATGACAATGTTCCCAAGGTCACAGGCAATCACAAATTCTACCTTAAATTTCCAGTTTTATACAGTATTTAGAAATTCAGATTGGATGGGCACCCCAGAGTTCAGACACAGTCATAGTTTTCTGGTCATGATGGATTTAAAGGACAAGATATGTGCAAACATCCACAACCAGCTGAGTCAATGGAGTGACTCACCTGAGAAACCCTAGGTGGACAACAGTCTGATTTTAAATTGCTCCAGGTCGGGAGAAACCATAAGACAGAGGTTCTGAAAGTGTGGTCACTGGACAAGCAGCATAAGCATCACCTGGGAATGTATTAGAAATGCAATTCTGCATACCCACTGAATCAGACATCTGGGAACAGAGGTCCAAAAATCTGGATTTTAACAAATGCTTCAGGATATTCTGGTATACATGCAAGTTTAAGCACCACAGCATAAGGAAGAAGAGTTTTGCTTCAGTGGGTCCAGAAGTTTTTGTGTGTTCCCAGTCGGAGTTGAAGAAAGGACTGATTTAGTCAAGAATCTGGATATCCCTCTGGTCCTGTACTGTAACACAGATCAGCAATAAATTCACTGACACCACCCTCTGGAAACAGCACTTTCTGTTCACTACTTCACCACTTCCTCATACCATGAGGGGTTATGGTTAATTCTTAATTCGACACGAAATGTCACAAACGTCTTTCAAATGGCTGTGGAGCATCTGTGCATGGAAAGCAATAAAAGACATAATCCTCTGGGATTGAAAAGAGAGTAGAAAAAGAAAAAATAACCTACTGAAGTGTGTAAATAGAGTCCACAGTGGAAGCAGTGATTTAGAAATATTTCCTTTCACATACCCAACAGCAACCACTTATTTATCTTTGTCATTCTGCTCACTCAGTATCTGAAGTTGAGGTTACATGTTCACACCTGATAACCCACTGTACTTGACGAACACAAACACACATGCTCAAATCAACTTCACAAGCATCAGAGTTTAGATTTATGTACTTCCTATATCATTAAGGCCCCTTGATTTTCTTCCTTTTCTTTTCTCTGCTTCCTCATCTGATTGCTTTTTCACTGATCTCAAAGGGATGAACAGAGAAATCATCAGGAGGAACAAATAAAAAAGAACCTAGGCAAAGTAGGCTAGGTGAAGAAATAGTTGCAATTACAGTGGAAGCTAAAATAAAGGACTTTTTATTAATTAGTGGATTTCAGTTATCCATGTTCTCCCCTTACAATCTTGAAAACCTGAAAAGCTGCAAATCACAACTTTGAAGCACACTATTACACATTAACCTTGCACCAAAACTGATATTACTCTGATTATTAAGGTAGGAGGCTCCATCCCTAGAAGGTGCTACAAAGACACCATGAATCATAACTGTGTAAAATTTCAATTATTAAACAGAATATAACCATACTGAACAATATCTGAAATACAGACTCACTTGCTTATTCATGCAATTAATACATGCAATGGTAGCCTTTCTAATTTTTCCCACCATAATCATTCTGAGTTTAAGAAATTAAATTATAATTACATAGAAATACTCATTTTATACAGAAAACCTAAGAAATTAAGTTAGCAATTGGATACACACTGTGTCTAATAGAAGTGCATGAAGTTTTCAAGAAACTTTTTTGATTACAATATTTGTTTTAGTTCTGTTCCCTTCAGAAATAGTCAGCTTACCACTCTAAACTCATCCTAGATATACATGGCACCTCAAATTTGATGTAGTTATTCTAGACAAGGAATAGCCAGTCATCAAATGTTGTAAGCAGAATGAACTTCAGAAATCACCTAATCTAACCCTTCCTCAGTTTATGGGTAAGAAAACTGAGACCCCAGGAGATTCAATGACTTGCTCAAGATCACACAGCTAGCTCATAGCACAGGGAGAACTAGAATCCAGAGCTCCAGACTCCCCAGACTATTGTTCTTTCTACCATATCATTCTATCTCTGAGCTCTAAGCATACCTCCACCTACCTCTGAACCACCTGCAAGACCAAGTGCACCCATGATATAGTTGGGCCATCTTCAGAGGCAAAGTTCCCATAGGAGATCCTTCAGCCCTCACACCATTAGAGCAAAACCCAAAGATGTGTGTCCATTTTAGACAACCTCCTCTGAACTTGAATTTTACTCCACTTTAAAGGAATGCATTCATTCCACTTTAAAGGAATGATTCTTGAGAAGGTTGTGGCTTAAAGGCAGTGATTCTTCATTGACTCAGTACAGACAACTGCCAAGCCCTGGAGACCTCAAAAGCTCAGGATGTGTCGCTAGATTCATCACAAACAATTGCTCTTTCCCAGCTGCTATTTGGTAACTAAGTTGACATCAAGGTCTGATGCTGATAATTAAATCTCCTTTGTAACTTGACTCCACCAGAATGTCTGAGAACAACAGGTTCCAAATCAGAGTTTTTCCACTACACTCTTTTGCAGATGGAAGAAAGGGGCCACAAGCCAAAGAATGTGGCTTCTACGTGCTGAGAATACCCCCAGGCCAAAAGCCAGCAAGGAAATGGGATCCTCAGTTCTACAATTATAAGGAACTGGATTCTGCCAACAACTGTGATGAGTCTGGAAGTAAACACTGATTTCAACCTTGTAAAACCTGGAACAAAGATGTCAATCAAATTAACCTAGATTTCTAACTTACAAAACTGAGATAATAAATGTCCTGTTTCAAGCTGCTAAATAAAAAGAAATGAAGTTCTAATACATATAACAACATAAATGAACCTAGAAGACATCATGTTGAATGAAATAAGCTATATGCAATAGGATAAATACTGTACAATCTCACTGATATGAAATAATCAGAATAAGCAAATTCATAGAGTCAGAAACTAGACTATAGGTTACCAGGGACTGGGATGCGGGTAAGGAAGGGGAAAATAATGCTTGAAATGTACAGAGTTTCTATTTGGTATGATAGAAAAACTTTGGTAAGTAGGAGTTTGGAATGACTCCATTCCAGGAGTAGGAAGCTCCTGGAATCAGTCCTTCCACAAGAACAACTATTAAACAGGCAGGAATAGAAACCGTCTGAATCAACTATTTTGAAGCTCCAGAGTCCAGTACAACACTATGCAGCATCCAGAAAACAGAAAGAGGAAAAGGCTGGTAAATTGCAGTAACAACTCCAGTGCACCATGCTGGTGCCAGGGAGTATCATAAAGACCTAGTTCCCCAAGATCTGGGTGGGGAGGGTGGTGATTACCGATCACTGCTTTTGGTTAACTACTTCAGGTCACTGGGGCATGGCTCTGAGGGTGGCCATTATTCCAACCCCCCTCTGGTAAAACTGGTACAGTTGTCTTAAAGACAATAATACCCTTCCATGAAGTTGCAACTGTTATTTCTAAATTTTGAGATACCGAACTGTTTGTATCCATTTGGTAATGGATGGTGGTGATGTAGTACAATATTGTGAAAGTAATTAACAGCACTGAATCATATATTTGGTTGTGGTTAAAGGGGAAGTTTTAGGTTGTATATATTTCTAGAATAAAATTTTTTATGAAATCATACCACACAAACAGTGAGCTCTAAAGTAACCCAGGGACTATAGTGAATAGTACAATTATAATCTGTTCTTTTATCAATTGCAGCAAATGTACCACATTAATGCAATGTGTTAATAAGAGGGTGTATATAGGAACTCTGTATTTCATACACAATTTTTCTGTTAATTTACAACTTCTCTAATGAGAACAAAACTGATACAGCAGTGTAGCAATGTTAATTTCCTAGTTTTGATCATTGTATCTTGGCTATGGAAGATGCTAATTAGGGAAAGGTGGGCGAAGATATGTAGAAATTGTCTATACATCTTTTCAATTTTTCTGGAAGCATGAAATTATTTCAGCAGCGGGTCATTTGTAAAGGAAGCAGCATTTTCTGTGCTGTCAGGCCACGCCATCACGGTTCACACTCTAGACACATGAAGCCAGCAGAGGGCAAGTTGTAGACCTGTTTTGGGACTAGAATGCTGGATTCTATTCAGTGTTTTGTTTCTAGTTTGCTGTATGTCCATAGATATGTTCCTTATCTTCTTATCCCTTACCTTCCTGAGTAAAATGTGGATAGTGAATTAAATCTCACTGTCTTTTCTAATGTTAGAACAATGGAAGGGCCTCTGGGTTTCATCTACCTGCCCAGCTCTTTTTTGTTGTAATTTTTTTGTTGTTTTATTTTAATTTAAATAATTTTTTAAATATTTCTTTTATTGTGAAAAATAACATATATACAAAAAAGAAATGCATTTCAAAGCACATCGCAATACTTAGTTGTACAACAGATTTCAGAGCTTGGTGTGGGTTACAATTTCAAAATTTTAGGTTTTTACTTTTAGCTGCTCCAAGACAATGGAGACTTAAAGAAATATCAATATAATGATTCAGCAATCATACTTATTTGTTAAAACCTACCTTCTCTGTGTAACTACCATCACCTTTGATCTTCCTCCCACTCTTTAGGAGTATTTGGGCTATGCCCATTCTAGCTTTTTCATGTTGGAAGGGGCTGTCGATAATATGGAATAGGGGGATAGAACTAATTGATGTTTTTGAGAGGTTGGCCCCTCTGCATTTCAGGACTTATCTGGCCCAGGGACCCATTTGGAGGTTATAAGTTTCTAGAAAGTAATCATAGTGCATGGAACCTTTGTAGAATCTCAGATAAAGCCCTGGGTATTCTTTAGGGTTGGCAGGAATGGTTTTGGTTGGGGCTTGGCCGACTATGATAAGTAGCAATGTCTAGTTGAAGCTTGTGTAAGAGTAACCTCCATAGTAGCCTCTCAATTCTATTTGAACTCTCTCAGCTACTGATACCTTATTTGTTATACTTCTTTTCCCCATTTTAGTCAGGATGGCATTTTGATCCCATGGTGACAGGGCCAGGATCATCCCTGGGAGTCAAAGCCCACATTGCCAGGGAGACTTTCACCCCTGGATGTCATGTCCCATGTAGGGAGAAGATAATTATTTCACTTGCAGAGTTGGGCTTAGAGACAGAGAGGCCACATCTGAGCAACAACAGAGGTCCTCTGGAAGTAACTCTTAGGAATAACTATAAGTAGGCTGAGCTTCATAAGAGCAAGCCTCAGAATCAAGGTCTTGGACTATTGATTTGGGAGTCCCTAATGTTTGAGACAGTATCAAGGTTTTCCCTGGTGGTATATTGTTGTTATTTTGACTTTTTGTTTTTACTTCATGTTTCAAACTCTTCCTGGCTATCTTGTCCTCTTATTTTGTGTCAACTCAGTATTTCCTCAGCTGAGGAACTAACCAAAGTTAGTACTTCTCAGTATCTATGAGTCCACCTGCAGGAATAAGGCGGTCTGTGGGTGTAAGGCAGGGCCTATGTCTAGCACATCCAGTGGGAAGAAAGGATAAGTCACCCAGCGCTCTGACCATCTCTTCATGAATCAGACCATGGCTTTGGCTGAAATCAGCTGGGAAGCTTTTAAAAATATAAATGCTCCAATCTCACCCCCAAAGATTCTGATTTGATAGGGTTTTTTTTGATGTCATAAACTCCACTGGGGCAAGGACCTACAAATATCTTTATAACAGCTTTATTGAGATATAATTCACATACCATAAAATTCATTGATTTAAAATGTATGATTGAATGGGTTTTAGTATATTTACAGAGTTGTCGGAGACTTAAGAATGTAATCTTCATTTTACAAGGGTGCAAAATGTGAAAGAAACAATCATTTCCACTTCAGTATGGTAAGTTTTTAAATATTTTTTCTCTTGTCATGTTATTTTATACAAGCCTGCTTAAAGGAAAGGAGATAATTACCAGTGATAGACTCATCTTTAATGAAAAGAAGTGTCATTAACGAGAAGAAAGTCAATTTTCTCTCAATGCTCATTCATCTCCTCTGAGAGGGCTCAAAACATTTCCAAACAGTGATGATTAGATCCAAAATTTATATGCTCTGCTTTATATACGCTTTGATTAATCCATAAGAACCAATTACCATTGCTCACTGCTATTATTAGATTTTCCCAGCACCATTACACTCCTGACTAATGAAAATGCTAAGAAGAGTCTATTAAGAGCATGCACAATATCGTTCTAACTAATGTTGTTTTCAAAATGTGAAGGCATCGACTTACAATATATGGGTCTGGGATTAGATATATATATATATATAAGCATTTAGAAAAGCACCTCACATAAAGTAGGTGCTCAGTGAGTAGGGCGATCATATATTCCTTGTTGAAACCAGCACACCATCATGTGTGAACAAGGGCACTCAATGTGTTAGCTGTTATTATTATTACACAGCATCTCTCTAGTTTGCATAATTAAAGCCATAATACAAACAAATGGCTGCTTTTTTACAATATTAATTTATAATTAAGTCTGGTAAGACATCTCATATAGATTCTCCAATTTCCATCAAAATTAACATACATTTGAGTAAATAAAGTAAATATTGTCATCGTTGGCTACCACTTTTGAGTCATTCTAACCCTCCCCACATCTGCTCGATGAACCATGATCTCTTTTAGTTACTAAACAGCCAAAAGAATCAATGTCTACAAGCCTGATCAGTTCCTCTTGAGCCAACTGGCAAGCGCCAGTTGGTCAGCAGGTGCCAGACTCTTACACATTTGGGGTTCTGGTGTAATTTGTCTGTCACTTTTTGACATGCAATCAATTTTCTAATAACTGAACTTTGAAAGGAATGGGTAGACAATGCCTTTGTACTCAAGCTATGAGTAAGTGAAAAGCAAATGAATTTTCTAGGTCACAGAAGTATCCAACTTCAAAATTTTTTGTCATTTTAGAAAGAAATATTTCTAAATATGCAAGCCTCACAATAATTGCTTTCCAAGAGATTCCAGTTCCCTTTTTGGGGGGAAACATTTCACATCCAGAAAAATATGCTACACTAGTCTGCTCAATGCTTTGCATTTTTAAAGAAAACATCAATGCTGTTTCTACCAATTACATGCCAAGGATGAGAATCTTGCAAAATCACTATCTTCCTTGAACATCCTTGACTTGTCAGGGAAGGAGGATCTGACAGCCTCCTTTCCTTTATTATGGCTTTCTAGGCTAGCAATATCCCACTCTCTTCCTCCATGACTCCTTACAGATAATTTCCATTTTCACAGCAATGTCTGAGCATCCCAGGGTTAGGCACCAGTCTTGCTTGGCCACTTAAAAATTTTATTACCCTTTTTAATTAACTCAAGAAATCAAACATTGGGAAGTAAGTGAGGAGGTTGATATTACTGTAGGAATAGCCTCAAATCTGCTCTGATTGTTCTCAGGCAAGCCATTTGCAAGCTTGGGCATATTTTTGGAAAAAGAAACGTATTTGTGAATTACCTTACAACTTACCACAACACACCAGCATGTGTTGGGAAGCCATGGCTGAGAAATATTGTCCTTTATCTTGATGGATCTGCAGTAGGACCATCTTTCTTTTTCTTCTCAGAGCAGCCATTGATGATTTATTTATTCATTCATTTGCTATTCTTATTCATTCCACAAGCACTTAATAAATATTTACTTGTGCTTAAATGCTAAGAATACAAATAAAATATTCTCTGCTTTAAAACTCATATCTACTGAGGAAAGACAAATATGTCAACAAAAGAAATGGAGATATAGATATATAGATACATATATAGACAATAGATAGATGGATAAATGACAGGCAGTGATAACAACTGCTATGTAAAAATGTAAGAGATCAGAAGTGTCCCTAATTTTCTTGAGGGGGGAAAGGGTGGTCAGGAAAGCTGAATTTTTTTTTTAATTTTTTTTTAAGCATAACAACATATAAACATGAACGCTCTTACCATTTGATCATTCCATTCTTGATATATAATCAGTAACTCACAATATCATCACAAAGTTGTATATTCATCACCGTGATCATTTCTTAGAACATTTGCATCAATTCAGAAAAGGAAATAAAAAGAAAAAAGAAAAAAAACTCTCACATACCATATCTCTTACCCCTCCCTCTCATTGACCACCAGCATTTCCATCTACCAATATATTTTAGCCTTTGTTTCCCCTAATTTTTCCTATACCCCTTACCCCTCCCTTTCATTGATCACTAACATTTCAATCTACTAAACTTATTTTAACATTTGCTCCCCCTATTATTTATTTATTTTAATCTGTATGTTTTATTCATCTGTCCATACTGTAGATAAAAGGAGCATCGGACACAAGGTTTTCACAATCACACAGTCACACTGCGAAAGCTATATCATTTTACAATCATCTTCAAGAAACATGGCTACTGGAATGCAGCTCTACATTTCTCCAGCCTCTCCAGGATACCTTAACTAAAAAAGTGGTATCTATACAATGCATAAGGATAACCTCTCGACTCTGTTTAAAATCTCTCAGCCACTGTCACTTTATTTTGTCTCATTTCGCTCTTCCCCCTTTTGGCCAAGAAGGTTTTCTCATTACCTTGACACTGAGTCCCAGCTCATTCTAGGATTTCTATCCCACATTGCCAGGAATGTTTACACCCCTGGGAGTCATGTCCCACATAGAGAGGGGGAGGACAATGAGTTTGCTTGTGGTGTTGGTTGAGAGAGAGAGAGAGGCCACATCTGAGCAACAAAAGAGGTTCTCAGGGGGTGACTCTTAGGCCTAATTTTAAGTAGGCTTAGCCTATCTTTGTGGGAATGTTTCATGTGATCAAATCCCAAGATTGAGAGCTCTGCCTATTGCTTTGGTTGTCCCCACTGCTTGTGAGAATATCAGGAATTCTCCAAATTCAAAAAGGTTGAATTTTCCCCCTAGGAAAGCTGAATTCTTGATGACTTAGGATACTTTGCCAGGCAGAAAAGGAAGGCCAGGCTTTCTAGGTGGCCCCACAGTGTTGGTCTGCGGCCAGTGTGCAGGTCTCGAGGGCTGTGTGGCTAAACTGACTTAAGCTGTGGTCCTTACTGGATGGGTGAAGTGAAAAATGCAAAAGAGTTGACAATTCTGGCAAGATAAGAGATCCAAAATGAATTTAAAGAAAAAAAGAGAGAGAGAGAGAGAGAGAAGCCAGGAGGAAATAGAGATCTAAGGAGATTATTGAGGATAGAGGGAGGGTGGGAAGGTGTTAAAGAATTTGAGGTCCCACTTTTCTGAGCCCTCTCTGCCTCACCCCACCGTTCACACAGCCCCCCTGCAGTTCTCCAAAGCAGCTGGCTTCAATCTTTTATGGATGTCATTGAATCACCTACCATTTCTGGGTTGCAAAAATACTCCTTCCTGTCAATGGCTGAGAGATTCCAAACAGAGTTGAGAGGTTATCCTAGAGGTTATTCTTATGCATTAAGTAGATATCACCTTGTTGTTCAAGATGTAGTGGAGAGGCTGGAGGGAACTGCCTGAAAATGTAGAGCTGTGTTCCAGTAGCCATGTTTCTTGATGATGACTGAACAATGATATAGCTTTCACAATGAGACTCTGTGAATGTGAAAACCTTGTGTCTGATGCTCCTTTTAGCTACTATA
>PVIY010034024.1:0-27521 GCA_004026745.1 Myrmecophaga tridactyla | reverse complement strand
ACAGTAATAATGAGACCAGTGCTTGCTTGACCAAACTGGTCACTTTAACCTAGTCAACTTGATATGTGAACTTAACCATCACAGTGTCAAAAGCCATAGCAGATATCAATGTCACTGTATACGTAAGCCTTATTTTTCAATAACTCCATGGTCATAAAACTGATATCTAGATCTTCATCTCCTTGTTTCCTCCATGTCTGTCTCTCAATTGTTTCTAAATCCTGGCAGGGGGAAGAGGATTCTTACTTATTGGTCTCCCCCAACATCATTTGATAAATATTTTTGCAAAAAGACAGTTGAGATCTGAAGAATGAATCAGAGTAAACTCCAAGATAAAGATATAGGAAAGATTTCCAGGCTGAAGAAGGAAGGCCCTGTGGTAAGTGGGACTATGTACATATGAGAGCTTGAAAAAAGGTCATGGGAGCTGGAAGAGAGTGAGGAGGAGTGTACATAAGTTGAAGTTTGAGGTAGGTAGGTAGGAGCCAAATTTATCCTGAGAAGTCATTGGAGAACTTTGCATTTTGAATGTTCTCTTTGGCAGGTCTATGAAAAAATGTATTGGAGAAGAACAAAATGAACTAGGGTAGATCTGTAGGTGGCAAATCCAGAGAATTTGTGCTCTCTGTATGGATTGAGGTGATGGGATAGATAAGAAAAGTACAGACTAGAGAGTTAATTAGAAGGTGAATTTGGCAAAACTTATTGAGAGATTAGACATGGGTAGTAAGAGAAAGGGAAGTTCCAAAGTAACACCTGGGTTTTTAGCATGCATAACTGAGAGAATGGGAACCACCAATCACTGATACAGGAGCAGTGAAAGCCCAGGTTTTGAGGGGGCAATCATGAGTTTAATTTTGATGTGTTGAGTCTGAAGTGCCTTTGAGACATCCAAGTTGATGTGTTATGGTGTTGATTATGTGGATCTGGAGTTCAGAAGAGAGAGCTGGGCTGAAGCTATACATTTGTGAGGCACTGCGTAAGAAGTTTAAGGTAATCAAAGGCAAGGATGTGGCTGGGAGGCAGTGTAGCTAGAGAAGAGAAGGTGGCCCACGTTTGTGCCCCCAGGCCCTTCAACAATTAGAGGTCACTTAGAGGACGAGCAGCCTCCAAAACAGACTGAAAGGAAGTGGCCATGGAAGTGAGAAGAAAAGCAGAAGAATGTGGAAGACAAGGAAAGAGAGTATTTCAAGAGAATGTCTGCTGCAATGAATTGGAGATTTAACAAATAACTGGGCACCACTCATAAATTTTACCGTTTATCCAGATTCTTGATGCTTTAAAAATTTCTGCGCATTACCTGTGCTGAAAAATACATTGTCTCACATTCTATGTGCATAAAACTCCCTAAATACCAACTCTATTCAAATCTCCTGACATTTAATTAGCAGTAGTTCCTAAACATTGGGAAGAGAGAAAAGTCCTGCAGCTTGTAGGCAGAGCATCTCAAGAAGCAAACAGATGGAAATGACGCAAGATGAAAAGTATGGAAACCTGATGGGCTGCACCACTTGAACCGAATAAGAATGGTGAGAGAACCATGTTTCCAATTTTTTTTTTTTTTTTTTTGCATTTCAGAGCTTTAATTTTGTGAGGAGATGCTACCCTTCAAAGCTATAATAATTCTAGCCTTGCTTATATCTTGGTATCAATACATTGTGACTCAGAACAGCAGGGTAGCATCCTTTTGGGAAAAGCATGTAACAATGGGGAAATGTTATGGGGTGACAGAGGTCCAGAGTGACATCCATTCACATATAAATGCTCAAAATGTCTGAATGACACTTGCTAGGAATATGAGTAAGAATTGTGATTCTGCTTTAATTTCCCCAGTTGCTAAAGCATATACCATACAATGGGTTGTTTAAACAATAGGAATTTATTGGCTCAAGGTTTTGCATCTAGGTGAAGTCCAAAATCGAAGCACCAGCAAGGGAATACTTTTCCCTTGAAGACTATGGCATTCTAGTGTGGGCTGCTGGTCATCCTTGGGGTCCCTCGGCTTTTCTGTCACATGGCAATGTATATGGTGGCATCTTCTCCCTTATTTTCTAGATTCCATTCCAGCTTTTTGTTTTTCCAGTGGTTTTTCTCTGTGGCCTTCTATATAAGTTCTCCAGTAACAGGATTAAGACTCATCCTGATTCAGTTGGTTGCACCTTAGCTAAAAATAACCTTATCAAAAGGTCCTGTGTACAGTGGCTTTACACCCACAGGAATGGATTAAGCTTAAGAACATGTTTTTCTGGTGTATATAGTTCCAAGATACAACAGGCACAGACCCCCTTTCCCTTTTGCTTTTGGGGATAGCAAAAGTGCCAACCATCAATGCTCTGAGAATTTTTTGTGTATATTTGTGGCTATTAAAGTACGAATTGTAGAAACAAGGTGGGGTGGTGTCCTGAGAACTGGAACTTTATTTTGTCCATTGTTATAACCACGATATCTAGATGCAGAACAGGGGCTCAGCAGGTATGGGTTGGGTGAGTGAATGAAAGAGTGAATGAATGAGAAATCATCTCTACCAATTAATATATAAACAGGGAGATACATTATCAACTGATACAAGGACCCTGGAATTGTGATCCCTGCCAGGGATGCAAATGTGAAATACCATGAACAGCTTTCTAAACCCCTCCAGGATCCTGTCCCTTAGGCCTCTTCCTGCTTCTCCAAGCTGTGCAAATTGCAGAGGCAGAGCTCCTTACTTGGTGGCACAACCACTAACCTCAGAGAGGGAAGGACTAGCACACGCTTTCTAATAGACACTCAGTGAACATTTTTGACTCATTGGTGAAAGACTATTTGAACGCTATTAAGGTATTCGAGTCTACAGAGCCTCAGGTTTGGCTTTCTAAAATAGAACGTGGTAAGGTCACTGTGGTGCTGCTTTGCCACTGGCCATTTCTGAGGAGAAAATACATTCCTAAAAGTTAGAAAATTCCAACATAATATCTTTCTGAATGAAGGACGAAAGGGATGACCTTGGAATTATTAAGCTAGTAGCAATGCCTTGAAAAGTAGTGCAATAAATCAGGAGAATATCAATTTAGACATGCTGAGAAGAGAACGAAGTGTAAGGCATGGTTTTTTTTTTAATTAAGGTATGGTTTTGTAATAAAGGACCCTTGTCTGACTCATCTAATTTTCTCCCGTGACAGAGGAATAAGCCTGGTGTGCAGAAAGGGGCCAATAAATGAAAGATATCTTTTTAACCCATCAAAAGTTTTCATTATGCTTTGTTTAACAA
Source organism: Myrmecophaga tridactyla (assembly GCA_004026745.1). Classification (NCBI taxonomy): domain Eukaryota; kingdom Metazoa; phylum Chordata; class Mammalia; order Pilosa; family Myrmecophagidae; genus Myrmecophaga; species Myrmecophaga tridactyla. Next base: position 24,271 of record PVIY010034024.1, on the reverse strand, counting down.
TTTACAATGAGATATATTGGTAGGAATATTAAACCCTGAGAAGAATTACTGTCAACTGGATAACAAATGTATTTCAAAGGGGTCGGTTCTGATATTGGTTCTACATTCATTTATGCAATACATATTCATTGAATGTTTACTGTTTTCCAGGCACTGTTCTATATGTTGAGAATACAGGATTGAAAAAAAAAATGGACTAAAATCCTTGCCCCAAAGAATTCACTCTCTAGAGGGGAAATTAAAAAATTGCCAGTTATGTAACTATTATATTTGGTATATTAGATAATGCTAATGCTAAGGAGAAAAAATTAAAGCAGAGAAGGGGAATAGAAACTGTGGTATGAGGGGTTGCAATTTTAGATAAAGTGGCTATTGGAAGGCCTAATGAGAATATGATATTTGTATAAAGACTAGAACAAAATGAGAGAAAGAGCCATGCAGTTATTTAGGGAAGAGCATTTTAGACATGAAAATAGCATCTGCAAAGGGCCTGAGGCAGGAGCATGCTTGGTATTTTACGCTGAGGCTGACACAGAGTGAGCAGGAGTCAAAATCAGAGAAATATCAGAGGCCAGATGATGAAAATAGACTGTTTGGTGCTGTGTAGCCCTTTGTATTTAGGGGGATACGCCATCATATAAATCTTGATCCCAAAAGCCAGCCTTCTAAGAGGAAGGGACCTCTCCCTGTTTTCTGGTTGAGGAGGAAGCAAATAGAGTTAGACAGTTGGTTGTTTCCACCCAGGACTTGGAGCCTTAAGGGAGAGAATCAAAGCCTCAGGTATCGGCAGTGGTAGAACGGACATACCTACAGCAGTAGCATGAACTGTTTAAAGCGTACAGTGCCAGCAGCAATGCCCTGCCCAGAGTGTCTTGTGCTGTCACTCCCTGACCAGCCTTCCTTATGTCCTATCCATGCTATGAATCTAGTTCTTCAGCCTTCCTACCTTCTGTAAGCCTCTTGATAAAACAACGGAAAAATATCTTTCTGTTTAAGTTAACCAGAATTGTTTCTTTTGCCTTAGAACTGAGAATACAGACTGATACCCATAGAACACAGGATTACAATTGGAAACATCCTTTACCAGACCCTAGCTGGTAAAAAGATTAGTAAAAAGAAAACAGACAAATAGAGAGATTACAAATAAAGGAATACTAACTTCATGACGGCTGCCTAGAACAAGGATTTATAGTGGATTATCAGCTAAACATAAAACTGGTCTATATGGTATGGTGGTTTATGTTTCCAAAGATAACTGCAGCAATTCTTCCCATCCCACTAGCTCTTTTGCACTGTGACCTTGCCACACCCCTAACGAGAGGTGGAGAATGTTTCCCCTCCCCTCAAATCTAGGCTGGACCTATCATCTGTTTTGACTAATAAAATGTGGTGGAAATGATGTTGTATAATTTCCAAGGCTGGGTCCCCATCTTGTAATCCAGTAGTCATGAAGAAGTCCCACCATACTGCTGGAGAGAGAGCATTGGAGAGCAGTCTAAGACACTGAACGTTTCAGCCATGGCCCAGCTCAGCTGACTTTGTCCCCATGTGAGTCCAGGCAATGACATAGGCTCCAGAAGAACCACACAGCCGAACCCAGTCCAAATCTCTGCTCCATAGCACCATGAGCACATAAAATGAGTGTTTTTTAAACCACTAAATTTTGGTGTTGTCACGTAGATATTGTCACAATAAAAATTCCTCGCTAAGCATGTAATTGCATATGGTTTTAGTCAGGTAGTGTGATGGTTAATTTGAAGAATCACCTTGGCTAGGTTATGTTGTCCAGCAAGCACTGGCTGATTATTACTGTGACATCTGCATCTGTAATCAGGTGATTTCCTCTCTGGCTGATGGCATCTACAATCAACAAAGGAGATTGCCTTCAGCAATGAGAGGAATCTCCTCATCCAATCAGTTGGAAGTCTCAAAACCAGAACTGAGGATTTCTGAAGTCAGAAAGAAGAATTTCTGCCTCTACTTCAGTCAGTCAGCTTCTCCTACAGAATTCAACCTCACCTTTATTGGAGTTTCCAACTTGTGGCCTGCTCTACAGAGTTTGGACTTACCAGTCCCCATATTCATGTGAGCCAATTCATACAACAAATCTCTTAATATATATAGATATCTCCTGTCAGTTCTGTTTCTCTGGAGAACCCCAACTGATTATATATACAGTGCATATGTGTTGTGTGCTTGTATAAATCTCTGCCCATTTGGCCTTACTCTGAAACAGTTAAAAAGCTGTTCCAAGTACAAAAGTAAGAAATTCAGACTATGAAAGAAAACCGTGAAATCAAGAGATGATAGTTATTACTGTAGCTAGATGAAATGCATACTGTATTTAGATCTAATATAGGGTAAAGCCAAGGGGTGTGTGTGTGTATGTGTGTGTGTGTCTGTTGGTCTGTCTATATGTTGGGAGAAGATCAAGGAGATGTGAAAAACAAGGGTGGAGAAAGGAGGAGAGGAGAGGCAGCCAACAGAAGAATCTCATTTTTCTCTCTTGGCCATATGCCGAGCACAGGGCTTTGAACCTAGGAAGCACTGGAAATAAGTTTTATTAAATTGGCCCATGTTCAACTATTGATCAAATAAAGTTACTTCATCTTTTGGTGTACAGATTGACAGAAGTGATTTTTGCCAATTTTGCTCCCTGTTGCATTCCCAAGTGGCCATACCTTGGCCTGCCTCACGGCTGCTCAGTGAAAAATTGTGAGAGGAAATAAACACACGTACAAGAGGCAATATAGTATTTTAATTTTGTCGAATAGATTAGGGTTTCCACAATGATAACTGATAAAATGACAAAATGGAAAGAGATCGAGTAAGTCGATGAGACAGTTCCAGAATTCCATAAATTTTTTTTTTTACTTTCTTATATTTGAGAAAGGGCTTTAAAATGGAAAGTATAAAACAAACATGGGAAGAGATAAAGAATACAAGAGAGTATCTTACTGTTTAAATGAGTTTGGCTTTGCAGGCCAAGGCGGCGAGGCCTCTGCACCTCTGAATGTCTTCCCGGAGGGCCTGGGGGTCTAGCCCCTCCTGGCTGGAGATGTGTCTGTGTTTTGCAGGTTTGGTGTTGAACTCAGAATTGTCTAGGCTGAGCCACTTCATAATCCCTTTTCCACCTCTCTTTGAGGAAATGTGTTCTGAGAAGCCTTTAGGAAGGTCCCTAACCCATACGCTGCCCCCTGGCACATAGTACAGCCAAGCCTGGGGGCCTTTCCCCACTGGGCAACCCTGGCAACCAGCCCAGCGCTGGGCCCAGCTGCAGAGCAGGAGGCAGCTGGATGGACTTTCCCCAGCGTCCAGAAAGAACCCCAGCTTCTGAAGCTAAACATATAGAATCCCACACATATCTGCTTCTGTACTGGGGAGAAGTCAGGGAACCCCCAACTGACCTCTCAGCCTCTGGAATGAGCAGGCTCTTGAAACCATTGCACAATGTCTGTTTCAAAAGCTCATGGTACAATGAAAATGTTCTGAAATTGATTGTGGTGATGAAAGCACAATTCTGTGATTATACTGAGAGTCATTGATTCTATACTTTGGCAGCTTACATGGTATGTGAATAAAATTGCTTTTAAAAAAAGCCCATGGTACTCTTGTTGTAGACAGACATGGTGAATCCTTTCCCTTTTTAAACCTCTGCTGGAAACAATGCATAAGCATCCCAATATTAAAAGTACTCCTGATCATCAAAAGTACCAAAATGATTGACATTTTTCCCAAGAGGAACCTCAGTGCGGTGCTTTAGTCAATGACTTTAGCAAAAACTTTGAAATTTACACAAATGCTGCCTGCTTTGTTGAAATGAACTCATACTCTGCTATATTGTCCAAGAAAAGCCCAGAATTGAACTCATAAAGTTGAATAACTTTTTCAGACCATCGATCTATAGTCTAACCTTAATTTTTCGTGTTGCAAATGCCATATATTTATTGCCTTACAGATTGTGCTGGTTTGAAAGGAAGTATGCCCCCTAGAAAAGTCATGTCTTGATCAAACTCCCATGTCATAAAGGTGGAGTAGTCCCTATTCAATACTGTATGTTTGAAACTGTAATCAGATCATCTCCCTGGCTGATGTGATTTAGTCAAGAGTGGTTGTTAAACTGGATTAGGTGACATGTCTCCACCCATTTGGGTGGGTCTTGATTGGTTTATTGGAGTCCTATAAAAGAGGAAATGTTTTGAAAAATGGGAGATTCAGAGAGAGCAGCGAATGCTGCAGCACCATGAAGCAGAGAGTCCAGCCAGAGACCTTTGGAGATGAAGGAGGAAAACACCTCCGGGGACCTTCATGAAACCAGAAACTAGGAGAGAAAGCTAACAGATGATGCTGTGTTTGCCATGTGCCCTTTCAGCTGAGAGAAGCCCTGACTGTGTTTGCCACGTGCCTTCTCACTTGAGAGAGAAATCCTGAACTTCATCGGCCTTCTTGAATCAAAGTGTCTTTCCCTGGATGCCTTAGATTGGACATTTCTGTAGACTTGTTTAATTGAAACATATTCTCGGCCTTACAACTGTAAACTAGCAACTTATTAAATTCCCCTTTTTAAAAGTCATTCTGTTTCTGGTATGCTAGCAAGCTAGAACAGTTGGAAAGTCAAAAGACTTTATATATTGAATTATATAAATCATATAAAGATTAAATGTGCAAAATTACATTATTTATAAATGAGATTAGAGACAACTCAAATGTCTATTAATAAAAGTTTGGTTAAACTAATTATACAGCCACGTACTAGAATACTATACAACTGCATAAAAGAATAAGGAAGCAAGTTATGAACAAGTAAGTAAAAGTTTCCAAAACATGCTAAATAAAAAATAATAATAAACAACCAAAATTAAGAAAAGTATGTGTACTGTATCATGGTTTGGTATAAAAGGGAGAAATATAAGAATGTATATTTGTTTTGGCTTGTATGTGCCCCTATGGGTAGAATTATATCCCCCAGAAAGATACACTGAATTTCTAACCTCCAGCACTCCAGAATGTGATTTTATTTGGGAATAAAGTCATTTCAGATGGAATTAATTAAGTTAGAATGAGGCCATACTGGAGTAGGGTGGGCCCTTAGACCAACATGATGTCATTATAAGAAGGGGGAGAAGAGACAGCAAAAGACCCATGGATGAAGGCCATGTAAAGATGGAGGCAGATGTATCCACAAGCCAAAGAATGTCAAGGATTGCTGGAAAATATCAGACGCTAGGAGAGGCAAGAAAAGATTCTCCCCTACAGATTTCCAATGGAGCATGGGATTGTTGTCACCTTGATTTTTGATTTCTAGCCTCCAAAACCGTGAGACCATACATTCCTGTTGTTTTGAGCCACCCAATTGTGGTCCTTTGTTTCAGCAGCCTTAGGAAACTGAGACAGGGCATTAAATAACTCTGGACCTAAGTATATGGAAAAAGTTAAAAAGATTGGTTACCTATGGAGGAACTTGGGTAAATTGGAGAAGTGAATTGGGTTGCAAGTAGACTTTTCACGTATACCTTTTTATACTTTCATTTTATTTTTGAATGTCTTATTTAAAAAAAAAACAAATAAAAAAGAATAAATGCATTTAACAGAAAACTTTTAGTAACTTAGATCCTACTCATTGGGAATTTGTGGTGAGTTGATTATGTAAAAGGTAGGTGGGAAGTCATCTCTTCCTTCTGTGGGGAGGAGAGAGGTATGGGAACCCTGGAAGAGAAACAGGACTCTTGCCCCACGTTTCCAGTTCTTTTAAGGAATGAGTGGGAAGAAAAGAGAACATGACCCCATCTTTACCCCAGTTTTATCCAGATCCCCTACAGGAATTTCTGTGCACATGCAAGTTTCTAACAAAATCCTAAAACCAAAGGAGACTTACACATTCAAAAAATTTTTATGAAGTACCTACTGTGGGACTAGACATTCACGTTCATCCTAGGCTTCAAGAGAATCACCATCCAGGGGCAGGGGCAGTGAACAGATGTTCTGTTTTAGGCAGGTGCAAAATGATTCGGGGCTAGGGGAGCACCTACTCTGGCCTGGGATGGGGAAGGTTGGCTCTGGGTGGGGGGAGGGTTGGGGATGGGGTCAGGGAAGGATTCTTGGAGCAGGAGAGAGAGGGAGTTGAGTTCTGAAATACTACCAGGAGTCAGGAGAAGAGGAAGATGAGAGGGATCCAAACAGAGGGCCCATGGTGTGCAGAGGCACAGAGACGCAATGAAGCCCAGTGATTCTCCTGGCTTTGGAGGTCAGGAAGTGAGTGAGAGTAGGGGAGAAGGAAAGAGCAATGATAATGCCAGTGAGGAGGTGGGGGCCAGACTCCAAAGAGCCTTGAATGTTGGTCCAAGGAATTTGGATTCTGACCTAAAGCCTAAGGGAGCTTGTGTAATAAGTTTGGGTTGTGGTGAACCTGAATATGCTGAGAATTTCAAGGCACCTCTGAGAAGAGAGATGTAGTAATTTGCCCGTGAATTATTATTGCTTAGTAATAGCCCTAAAATGTGCTACTACCTTCATGAGTTCTGGTACGATATAATATTTGTTAACTTTTTTGGTAGTGAAGACAAAGCAATATAGTCTCAATCAGAATGCTAACAGGAAACAGATGGCACACTCAATGTAGGACAATTCTGGGAGGATTTATTTACAGAGGGTCAACAGAAACGTGTGGGGTAAAGGGACTGTACCAAGTGAAACTGGTCGAGAAATATCTTGAACTCACTCTCCTACCTCCCTCTCATCTTCCAGCTAGCTGGAGGGCTGAGAGGCCCAGAGATGTAGTCTACAGAGATGGGTCTTCAGGGGCTAAAAGCAGGATACAAAAGGGTGGAGCACGGGTCTCAAAGGGTGGAAGATGCTCTGAATAAATATAATTCAATTTCCCTCAGTTTGTCTTTTCTTGTGTATCCACAACAATTCTTAACTTTTCTAAGTGCTTTTATGAAGAAGGGGTGCTGAATTTTGTTAAAAGCTTTTTCTGCATCAATTGAGATGGCCATGTGTTTTTCTCCCCTTCCATCTGTTAATGTTGTGTATTATATTTATTTATTTTTGTTGCATATCTGGCATAAGTCCCACTTGGTCATGGTGTATAATTCTTTTAATGGGCTGTTAGATTCTGTTTGCTAGTATTTTGTGGAAGATTTTTGCATCTATATTCATAAGAGAGTGGCCTGTAGTTTCCTTTTCCTGTGATATCTTCATTTGTGTTTGGTATTAGGGTGATGCTTGCCTCATAGAATGAGATAGACAGTTTTCTCTCCTCTTTAAGTTTTTGAAAGAGTTTGAGCAGGATTGCTGTTCATTCTTCTTGGAATGTTTGGTAAAATTCACCACTGAACCCATCTGGTCCTGAACTTTTGTTTGTTGGGAGGTTTTTGATTACTGATTCAGTCTCTTTACTTTTTATTGTTCTCTTGAGATCTTCTATTTCTTCAAGAGTCAGTGTAGACTGTTTATGTGCTTTTAGAAACTTGTCTACTTCATTTACGTAATTTACTGCATACAGTTGTTCATGGTATCTGCTTATAGTCCTTTCTATTTCTGTGGGGTTGATATAATGCCCACCCTTTCATGGCCTGGCAGTCTAGTTAGAGCATAACAATAAAGTTCACCGTGGATTCCATTAACAAAATTAATAACTCCTGTGACTTTCATTGTATAAGCTTCCAGTTACGGTTCTTTTGAAACTCCCCACCCCCTGACACTCCCCAGCAAGGCAGCTCACTCCTCTTGTGTGGGCTGCTGTGTGCTCTTCCTGCAACCATTACAGCAGATCTGCCATCATCTGCCATCATCTGCAGAGCGGTTTCTCTGCCTTATTGTTTTTATATATTACAAGGTACATGCAGGCATATATTTGAATGAAGGAAAGAATGAATGAATATTAATGACTGTGGGTTAATTTTGGGTCTCCAAAATACTTGTTAACAGATATAATAATCATTATTCTTAAACTTGGCATTTACATATAAGCTGGTCTCAGTTTTCTGTTTTTAAAAAGTGGCGTGTGTCCTTGCCAGGAGTCACTGTCTTTTATTCATGTTACTTTTTTAGAAGAATCTAGTTGTAACAATCATTACATCATGCTCTCACTTTTATCCAGCCATGTGAAGGAAGGTGCAAACGTAGCCTGACAATCCAAACAAAGTTATAACAAGGAAATTAAACAAGTAGAGAAAGACATATTTGATTTGCAAACAGATTTCAGGCAGTAGCAACATAACAAAGCACACAAATCTCACGACTGTTTGCCAAACCACCATTATTAGTAATGTTACTGTTTTTATATAAATTAATTAATGGTTTGATAGATGTTTGATTTTGATTAAGCAATTGTTGGCTAAAAGATACTCTTATGTAACTCTGTGGAAACCACATCACAGTTCATAGAAGCAATAGGAATGCCTTGTTATTTTTGTCTTATTTGTTGGTATATGTCTGTCTAATTTAAGAAAATGAGAAAGCACAAAGTAAAAAGCTCAAATAGCAGAAAAGCATGCATATTTAAAATGTGTCCCTCCCCCATTGCTCCTCCACCCCAGCCACCTTCTCCAGAGGCATCAGGTTATACAGTTGGTTATATAACCTTAACGTAGAAAGAATTCCAAGCATATGCAAACAAGTAGAGCTTTAAAACATTTTCACCTTCTTAAAAACTAATTTTATTTATGCACACTCCATGTCCACACTAAACATACATTTCCCTTTCCTCCCTACACCTGTCTTCTGGTAACCTCCAATTTACTTTCTGTCTCTGCAGATTTGCTATTTATAAACATCTTATAAGTGGCATCATACAATATTTGTACTAATGAGTCTTGCTTATTTTAGTGAGTGAAATACTTTTATTATATGGTACACCCACACAATGGAATATCATTCAGCCATAAGAAAGAATAAAGTTCTGAGACATGCTGCAAAATGAAAGAAACTTGAAAGTGAATTGTTTTTAGGAAGTTACATATGTAGATAGTAATACGATTTTTTCACTTTTTTTTTGGTGAAATATAACATGTACACAAAGAAAAGAAAGAAAAAGCAATAATGTTCAGACTACATTTCAAGAAGTAGTTACAGAACAGATTTCAGAGTTTTTTTGAATGGGTTACCATTCCACTATTTCAGACTCTTCCTTGTAGCTGCTCCTAAGCACTGGAGGCTAAAAGAAATATCCATATAGTGATTCAGCACTCATACTCATTTGTTAAATCCTATTTCCTATGTTACATCTCCTCTCTCTCCCTTGACCTTTCTCTCAATTTATAGGGATCTTTGGGCAATGCCAATTCTGACTTTTTCTTGTTGAGACGGGGTATCGACAGTAAGTGATGGGGGATGGAATCAGTAGATAGCCTTGGAGTAGCTGGTTCCTCTGAGTGTCAGGGTCTATCTGGTCTATGAAAAGTCTGGAGGTTATAGGTTTCGGGAAAACAAACTTAGTGCATGAAACTTTTAGAGTCTGATAGAGCCCCAGGTGTTTTTAAGAGTTAACAGTAATGATGTTGGTTGGAGGTTGGCAAACCACGGCAATTTGCAATATCTAGTTAAAGCTTGCATAAGAGTAGCCTCCAGAACAGCCTCTTGACTCCATTTGAACTCTCTCAGTCATTAATGCCTTATTTTGTTACATTTCCTCTCCCCCTTTTGGTCAGGAAGGCATTGTCGGTCCTACAGTGCCAGGGCCAGGCTCTTCCCTGGGAGCCATGCCCCACGTTGTCAGGGAGACCCTCTCCAACGAGTGTCATGCCCCATGTAGGGGGGAGAGCAATGATTTTCCTTTCAAGGTTGGGCTTAAAGAGAGAGAGAGAGGCCATATCTGAGTAACAAAAGAGGTTTCCTGAAGCAACTCTTAGGGTCTCATTATAGGTAGTCTTTGCTTCTCCACTACAGGAATAAGTTTCATAACGCAAGCCTCAAAATCAAGAGCTTGGCCTATTTTCTTGGGAGTCCCAGATGTTTGAGAGGACACCAGGGGTTTCCCAGATGGGAAAGTTTCATATTTTTTTCCTTTGGTCCCTCAAGGGACTCTACCAATACTTTTAAATTATCAGCCCACCATAGTCTTGGATGTGTCCAGGTATTACATTAAGCCTCTTGACTTCAGACTCCAGTCTCCATGGTTCTGCCTCTGAAGACATTTTACCTTCACTTTGTCCCTTTTCTGAGTCCTTTAGTCCAGACTGGCAGTGATTCCATTTATACAGGTCCCACAGCACACTTGCTGGCTTCCTATGTAGTAGGCAAGGATCATGCCATATCAGGCAGAAGGAGTTTCCACAAATCTTTCCAGGATAACTCCATCTCCAATCCTGGATTTTTCTGAAATGGCTGACTGGTTCCACATTTGGTTAAATCCTCATTTGGAGTACTATTCTCTGGGCTCTCCCTTCCTGGAAGCCCAGAATTTTCCAGATCATCAATTTCTGGTGTCTTTATACCCAAGAGTTCAGTTCTCAACTTATTTCTTTCCTGTTGCATTTTTGCTATAAGCTACAAGGAGAAACCAGGCTGCACTTTCCACATTTTAATTTGGAAATCTCTTCTGCTGAATATCAAGTTCATGGCTTTTAAAATCTGCCTTCCAGCCAAAGCCACTAGTCAATTTTGTCAGATTATTTGCCATTTTAAAACAAGGATCGCCTTCCTTTCAGTTTGCAGTAAGACATGTCTCATTTCTGTCTAGAACCTCATCGTATCTTTAAAGTCTACATTTCTATGAACAGTCTCTTCAAAGCTTTCCAGGCCATCTCTATCAAGCTCCTCACAACTCTTCCAGAATCTTCCCCTTATTCATTTAAAAAGCCATTCCAACATGTTTGGTATTTACAAACCACAACAGCACCCCGTTTCTCCAGTAACAAAATCTGTTCGTTTGCTAGCTGCCAGAATGTGATATACTGGAAATGGAAAGAGTTTTAAAAAGGGGAATTTGTTAAGTTGCAAGTTTATATGTTCTAAGGTCATGAAAATGTCCAAATTAAAGCAAATCTATAGAAATGTCCAATCTAAGGCATCCAGGGAAAGATACCTTGGTTCAAGAAGCCAATGAAGTTCAGGGTTTCTCTCTCAACTGGAAAGGCATATGGTGAACCTGACAACTTCTGCTAGCTTTCTTTCCAGACTTCTTGTTTAAAGAAGTTCCCCTCAGGGCATTTTCCCTCCTCATCTTCAAAGGTCTCTGGCTGTGTGGGCTATGAAATTTTTTCCAAAATTGTTCCCTCTTAAAGGGCTCCAGTTAGCAACCTAACCTTGAATGGGTGGAGACAAATTTCCATGGAAACAATAAGACAGGTTCCACCCAGCAATATTGAATGAAGATGAAAAGACATGGCTTTTCTGGGGTATACCACGATTCAAACCAGGACAGCCTCCCCCTGCCAAAAAAGAAGAAAAAAAGGAAAAACAAACACTTCAGCAATAGTAGGCCCCAAAGCAGAAGTAGACACTTTAAGATATATTGGGAATGACCTCAGACTAGTGCCCACAGAAGAGAAAAATGAAAAAGAAAGAAAAACAAAACAAACAAAAATACCAAAGAACTAGGCAGATAGGGAGTTTGCCAGATTGCATTTACTGCTTCTTCCTAGAAGATGGAGATTTTGAGCCTCCTTTTCCCCCCAGACCTGCCTCTCCCCGACTGTGGTGGCTGGGTGAACAAGATGGCATGCACAGTTTGGGGTGCTGTTCAAAGCTGCAGTGGAGCTGCTCTTCCTGACCCGTGGAACTGGGCAGCTGACCATAGCAGCCTGGGGCAGCTGTTCACAGTGCCATGTGCTCAGCTGAGCCACCATTCATGACGCCCTGCAGGACGGTGATTGGCGGCACCTGGTGGGGTGACAACTCAGCATGTGGCAGACAGCTTTTTGTGGTGGGCAGCCAGGCGTACCTCTGGGCCTCCCATAGGTGCTATCAGCTGTGGGTCCGTGTGGCGAGCAGGCTGGAGTGGAGGGACGTCTGCTCCATTGGGCCTGCACTTCCCTACTGGATCATGGCTGAACAGGCTCACTTTGCACTCCCGTCTCTCTCATCTAGGACCTCCCTATGAAAGGTAGAAGACCCTCTCAGGTCACTCACCCCCCAGAACTGTAGTCCTGGGTCATTTTTTTCTGTGCCCTCTTTTTTGTTCCATGGAACAGGGGTAAACCCAGCCTACCCTACTCCACCATTTTCCTGGAACTCTCTGGTAATATGATTTTAAAGGAACTTTATTTAGCATGTAAGATCATGACAAAATGATCTCAAACATTCATGTTTATGTAATCAGGAAAATGATACTCCTCGATCACTTATTATCAGAGACCCAAGAGATAGAGAAGCACTTAAATCACTGTGATGGTTTGAAACCTTTATGGACCAACCCCAGAAGATCATGTTCTTAAAAGTAATCCATTCCTGTGGGTGTAGACTTGTTGTTGGTGGGACCTTTTAATTAGATTATTTCAGTTACTACATGCCCCAAGTGGGTCTTAATTCTCTTACTGGAGTTCTTTATAAGAAGATAAAAGACAGACAGAAGACATAAAAAGACCCAGAGAAGCTGAGAGACAAGGAGACACACAGAAGCTCAGAGTGGAAGCCACAGCAGCTAGCAGCTGGAAGCATCAAAACCTGGGAAAGAAGGGAAAGAGATGTCACCATGTGCCTGGACATGTGACAGAGGAATTGAGGATGGCCAGTAGCCATTCTGGGAGAAAGCATCACCTCTGGATGCCTTGGTGTGGACATTTTCATGACCTCACAGTTCTAAGCTTGTAAGTTAATAAGTCCTCATTGTAAAAGCCAACCCATTTCTGGTATATCATATTTCATCATCTTTAGCAAACTAAAGCAATTCCTTTGTGTAGAAAAGCCACAGCTTCCTTCCTGCTTGCTACCCAGCCCCCAGGATTCCCCTAGATTTCCAAGGAGTTTGGCCGGATGAATAGTTCACTCTAGACATGATCCAGTTCTTCATCAGGAATACTTTAAAGCAGTAGGATTTTATTCTGAGTTTTCCTCTCTTATTCCTTCCTTTCTCCTTTCCTCCAAATATTTGTTGAGTGCTTACTATATGTCAGGCATAATTCTTGAGTGCTAGGGCTTTATCAGTGAATAAAAGAAAGTTCCTGCCTTTATGAAGCTAACATTCTAGTGGGGAGAAAAACTACCAACAGATAAAACCTACAATGTCAGGAAGTATTAAGTGCTATGAGAAAAATAACAAAGCAGAGAAAGGGGATAGAGAGAAGTGCTATTTTAGACAGGAAGGTTACAAGAAACCTCTCTGATAAGCAGAGACCTGAATGAGAGAGCGAGGAAGCCATGCAGTGATCCTTGGCAGAGGGAACAAGAGCAAAGGTCCTGTGGTGGTTTTAAAAATATGTCCACAAATTCTTTTATACTCTGCTCTTCGAGAGGTGGAGCTTAACTCCCCTCCTGTTGAGCATGGGCTGAATTTGAAATGAAGAGACTATGGCAGAAGAGATAGTATGACAACCCTGAGATTAGATTTTAAAGATGGCAGCTTCCATCTTGGGTGCTCATTATCTCTTGAATTACTCTCCCAGGGGAAGCCAGAGGCTAAGATAGTTGCTCTATACGTTATGCAGAATCCCACATGGCAGGAAACTGAGGGTGGCATCAAGCTAACAGACAGAGAGGAAATGAATCCCTCAGTACAAAAATCCAAGAGGAACCGCAGTCTGCCAACAACTATGTGAGTAAGTTTAGAGGTGGACTGTCCCGGAGAAGAGTCTTCAGATAAGACCGCAGCTGTGAATGAAAGCTTGACTGTGATCTCATCAGAAACCTCAAGTCAGAACGACACAGGTAGACCACTACCAGTTTTCTTGACCCCAAAGGGCTTTGTGTTATTAATAAATGTTCACTATTTTATGCTACTAAGCATTGAGATAATTTGTTATGCAACAATATATTGCTAATACAATAATTCCTGAGGCTGCAGCTTGCTTGCCAAGTTTGAGGAATAGCCAAGTTGCCTGATGTGGCTGTAAAACAGGGAACAAAAGGGAGTATGGAAGGTAATGAGGTCAGAGAGCAAGTGGGAAACCAGATCATGGATGGTCTTATGAGTCATGGTAAAAACTCTGGCTTCTAATCTGAGAAAGATGGAAGCCACCATTGGAGAGGAGTGACACGAGACAGGCTAGACTGGATGGGGACAGACTGTAGAGGGGAAGTTTTGAATCTGGAGACCAGTTGGCGGACAATGACAACAGATGAAGTTTACTTGGGTTAGGAAAGTAGTGGTGATGGAGGTGAGAGATAATTGGACTCCAAATATATTTTGATTGTGGAACAAGTTATTGGGGAAAGAATGGCTAATTTCTGAAGAGGCTGACATTTGTGTTAGAAATAGGACAACTCTATAGGAAAGTTTAGAGAAAAAAGATTGTTCTAGTCTGCTAGTTGCTGGAATGCAATATGCCAGGAATGGAAAAGCTTTTAAAAGGGGGAATTTATTAAGTTGCTAGTTTACAGTTCTAAGGCCATGGGAATGTCCAAATTAAAACAAATCTATAGAAATGCCCAATCTAAAGCATCCAGGGAAAGATACCTTGGTTCAAGAAAGCCCATAAAGTTCAGGGTTTCTCTCTCAACTGGAAAGGCACATGGCAAACATGGTGATGTCTGCTAGCTTTCTCTCCAGGCTTCTGGGTTTCATGAAGCTCCCCAGGGGCATATTCCTTCTTCATCACCAAAGGCCTCTGGTTGTATGGGCTCTGGCTCTCCTCATTCTCGTGACTAGGCTCTTTTGTTCTCCCATTGTTCTCAAGCTTTCTCCACAATGCTTCCTCTTTTAAAGGATTCCAGTAAACTAATCAAGACCCATCTGGAATGGGTGGAGTCACATCTCCCTATAATGAAAGGCTAATAGCCACAAGTGGGTGAGTCACATCTCTGTGGAGATAACCTAAATCTCCAGCCTACATTATAGAATAGGGATTAAAAGAAATGATTGCTCCCACAAAATTGATTAGGATTAAAACATGGCTTTTTAGGGGTACATAAATCCTTTCAAACCAGCACATAGATGGTGTAATAAAATTGCTTTCCAAAGTGCCTGGGATCTCTTTTCTCTGTTCTTTCAGCCTCTTGTCCTTGTGCATGTATCTTCATGTTCCTGGCCCTCTCCTTTCTACCCAATAAAATCCCCTCCCAGGGAAGAATCTAAGGAACTTGTTCCCAGTAAGCTATAAATAATTGATGAGA
The DNA here is from genome assembly GCA_004026745.1 of Myrmecophaga tridactyla. Classification (NCBI taxonomy): domain Eukaryota; kingdom Metazoa; phylum Chordata; class Mammalia; order Pilosa; family Myrmecophagidae; genus Myrmecophaga; species Myrmecophaga tridactyla. The sequence continues at coordinate 9,061 of PVIY010034024.1, read as the reverse complement.
CAAAAATCAATAGCATTTCTCTACACTAGCAAGAATCAACTAGAAAATATAATGGAAAATGAGATACTTTTCAAAATAGCAACAAGAGCAATTAGAGTATGTAGGAGTTAACAAAGAAGAAAATATTAACTTAAATATGTGTGCGCTAATTTAAAACTCTATTAAAGGATATAAAAGGAGATCTGAATGAATAAATGGAGAGATATTCCACACTCATGAATAGCATGGTTTAATATTATGGAAATGTTGATTCTTCCCAAATTAGTCTATAAATTAAACTCAATCTCTGTCAAAATGGCAGCTGGATTTTTTTTTTTTTTTTTTTTTTTGAGGAGCACTGAACAAATTCTAAAATTTATTCTGGAAAATAAGTCCATCAATTAGCTAAGTTTACTTTGAAAAAGAAGGTCAAAGAGAGAATATTTAAGCCATATAATTAAAACGTAATAGCTGAAACATGGTACTTGTTTGAGAACCAAAGGACAATTGGAATAGAACAGATGGCTCCATTGTGTAAATCCAGAGACAAAACTGTATTTATTTTGGAACCTCAATCCCCACTAATAGGTATGGACTATTTAATAGATGGGAAAATTGGTTTACTGTATGGAAAAAAACTACCTACTGCATAAAGTATCCCTACCTTCTTCATAAACTAATATTGGCTCTGAATGGTTTTAAAGACCAGTTGTCAAAGTTATCATGCAGCTAACAGAAAAAAATATAGATCGTTGTGACCTATGTGTGGGGAAGGATTTCAAAAGCAAAAAGCACACACCATAAGATGAAAAAGTAACAGACGATCAACATTGTTGTGTTTCCCCTTCTGTTCAGTGCTGTAGCTGTGAAGTGCTGGGCCTCCAGGCTCATTCATTCAGACTATTTTTTCTGGCCCAACTCAGGTAGCTTTTCAAGGTGGTCCTCGATGCTAATGGTTAGACTCACTGCCAGAGACTGTGGTATCCTTTACCAATCCCTCACCTGAGATGCTGTGTGCAAATGGGGTCCCATCTTTGTCACTTTCAGAAAACTTGCAAACCTGCTCCTACCCAGCTATCCAGTCTTGGGGGAATCCCCAGATCCAAGCGCCAGCTTCCATCCCATCCTTCTCAGGGCTCCCTCATATCAAATCTATGTTGGGCCTGAAGTACAAAAACATTTCAGTTTTCACTGGGGGAAGGGAGCAGGAAGAACCACCCAGACTTTTAGAAATAACATACAACAAATACAGTACATGCAATATGATGAGTAATTGAGGGGAAATTAAAAAAAACAACAACAGATGAAACATTTCCTCCTGGCCTCCACTCCAGCATTGAGCTTCTAAAATTCAGAGAAGTCGTTCCTCTACTCCACCCTTGAATTATTTACTCAATATGCCACGCTGATTTCAGTTTGAATGTCTGGGGCATCCTAGGGGTCTGTGGAATTACTGCAAAATTTGGAAATGAGCATTGCGGTGTTTCATTCCGACTCTCATTTTTTCATTCTTAAGCAGCTGACACTAAAGAAGATTCTAGAGATGTCAAGACGAGAAGGACTCAAAGACCTGCTCTCAAAGACCCCACACACTCCAGTTGAAGATGACTGACGTAAAAAAAAAAAATAGGACAGCAGGTGGGAAGTTTAAGGAGGTATATACAAATGTGATGTTGTAGGACCCTCCCTGTTCCTGGAGTAAGACAGTCACTACAAAGCTGAGCTTTCCCTGGGCAATGCTGCTGCTTGGTATTTTGTTGCTATCACACCTTTTGATAGTTAAAAAATTCTGGATGAACTAATAGAGTTCGTGAAGTTAATACTAGTTATTTTTGAACTTCCTAAAAAATAAGCTATTGTATTCAGCCCAGTGTAGGAGACCTACACAAAAAGTTAAAACAAGAACAGAAGCTACATCATTAACCGAACTAGACAACATCTTAATTCTGCATTAATTTGAAAGCTTTTGACTACAAGTAACAGAAGCTCTGACTCAGACTGGCTTAAAAGATAAGGAAATTTATTATCTCATATAATAGGAAGTCCAAAGATAGAGATGGCTTAACAATATCATCAAGCATCCAGATTTTTTCTGCCTTTCTTCATTGTTGTCCCTTGCATTGATCCGAAGGCTGGTTCTCTTGCGTTCCCAATATGATAGCAGGTAGCAATCCTGGCGACATATTATTGAGATCCACTGGGTGAGAGAGTGAGTAGAAGTACTAATGGGACAATTGAATTCACATGTCTGCCCCTGGATCAGTTACTGTTATTGAAGGAAGTGCTGTGTGACATTTGGCTCAAGCCTAGATTACTGAACCAAAACATTGGCAAAAGGTGAGGGGGCAGATTATTGAAATTGACTTAGACCAATCTTAGCCCATTTCTTGAGTGGGGATATGGGATAGAATTATCTTCCCCTAAATCTCCTGGGTTGCATGTGGGAGGGTTGGATAGCTGGACAAAGTTGGATTTCTTAGGAAGGAGAAAAGGGGAATGGATACTGAGTGGACAACCAAAAGTGACAACTGTGAACGCTGATCTCCAATTCCTGCGGGCTGCTAGATGCAGTGAAGATGGATGAGGCCTGGGGAAGACACCAGGAGGGGACACCTGTTTTGTGGGTTGCAGACAACTTCTCTCAAATGGTATGCCTTGTTAGGAATCATGGGGACAGGATGCTTAGGCTGGCCGTAGGAGTCTCCAGCTGGCACCGAGGAGGGGCAGAGGAGTTGGGGTGATTGCAGAAACACATTGCAGGAAGCAATCTGCAGTGAGGCAGGTTAGGGGAAAAAAAATAACACTATGACTTGTGAACAGCCCTGCACTTGTTGATCTCAGCAGATGGTTGAGAAGACAAGGCTAAATATCACACACTTGTACAAATACAAAGCCTTTGTTCTAAGGAACCAGGAAGCACTGTTGCCGGCTGAGAGCAGCAGTGTGGTTCCTTCTTCACTCAAACTTCCTACAAATTACTCTTCCAAGAATACTCGTCTTATGTCTGACTCTGCCATTTATTAGCTGCATACTCTTAGAAAGTTGCTCCACCTCTCTGTACTTCATTTTTCTCATATGTAAAATAAGAATAACAATAGTACTTACCCTATAGTGTTGTGTGACGATCAAATAAGTTAATATATGTAAAATACTCACAAAGGTACTTGGAACTTCGTGGGCACAATGTAAGTGCTTCATCCATATATGAAAAAGAACAGAAAAGAGCAGGAAAAACAAATGGCAGATAGAATAATATTGCTATTGAGCTTTGGAAATTTTGAACATTTCTGAACCTGTGGATTTCTAAGGACCAGTGAGTCCTTTGTACCTCCTGATTTCTTCCTTTCTGAATGGGAATATCCACGTGGTTATCCTTTGCCTGTCCCACCATTGTATGTTGGGTTTATGGGGACACAGCACTTGTCTCTTTAGTTTCCCAGATCCACAGAGCAAGAGGAATTGTTCTGCAGGAGCTGGACACAGCAAACCGTACCAGAGGAGCCTCAGCCACAGCTGGACCTGACTTAGAGGCGAGATTCTGGACTTCTAAAGCAACGCGGTAGTGGTTTGAGATTTCTGGAGAATTTGAGAGGGGGCAAATGTATTGCACATGTGGGAGGGACAGAAAGCCTTGGAGCCAGAGGGAGGGCAGACTCTGAGGTGGCTCCTAATGGTCCCAGTCCCCCAATACTCACACCATTGAGTGTGGGAAGGATCTGTGACTTGTTTCTAACCAATGGAATATGGCAAAGGTGATGGGATGTCACTTCTGTGATTGCGTTTTACGACTGTAATGTCTTTCTTGCTAGCAGACCCTCTCTACTGACTCTCTCTCGCGCTGGCTTTGATGACGGAAGTTGCCATATGGCAAGGTCCATATGGCGAGGAACTTAAGGCGGCTTCTGGCAGCCAGACAGCGAGGAGCTGAGGTCCTCAGTCCAAGAACCTGCAATAAACAGAATCCTGCCAATGTGAGCTGGAAGTAGATCCTTCTACTTCAGAGACAAGCCTCAGAGGACAGCCTACCCTAACCCTTCACCTTGGTTGCAACCTTGAGAAAGATACTGAGGGAGGATGTGGCTAAGCCATGTCTGAATTTCTAACTCACAGAAAGAGTGAGAAAGGAAGTGTGCTATTTTAAGGAACTGTTTGTGGTAATTTATTACACAGCAAAACATAACTATCACACATATAATTATGGAAATTTAGTTTATGGTAAAGGTAGCATTTTCCTCTTAATGGGCTGGGGGTGGAATTGGATTATTCAATAAATGGTATTGGAGCAACTGGATAGCCATCTGGAGAAAGGTACAGATGGAATCCTGCTTTCTCTTCACTACAATAAATTCCAGCTGGGTCACAGATTTAAATGCTAAGGAAAAAAATCTTCAAGTAGAAAATGTGGGGGGAAATTTCCATAATTGTAGGGGAAATACTTTCTGAATGTTCAACCTTCCAGATGCCAAGATGAAAAGGTTAATAAATTCAACAACATAAAACTAAAAAACGTTCTGTATAAAGTAAATCCTGTTAAGTCTATGGAGAGAAGAATCAACAAACTGGGAAAAGTATTTCCTATATATACTTTGAAAAAGGTCTATTTTTTAAAAATAGAGTTCAATGAATATAACAATTTCACAATGTAATAGAAAATGGGCAGAGGATACCGTTAACAGAGCAGAAAACAAAAGAGGCTGTTAAATATAGATATAGATACACAGCTTCGCTTGCCATAAGAATCCAAATTAAAATGGTTCTCTACTTTGTTTCTCACAGCGAATAAACTACATTTCTACAAAAAATTACAATGAGATACCACCTCTTAATCCATCAGATGGCAAAGATAAAAACAGTTGGATAACACTGAGCTGAGGAACAGGGCTTCTCATATACGAATATAAATTGGTATAATCTCTATGGAGACTATATGACAAAACATATATCAAAATGTCAAAATGTAGTGATCCCACTTATAGAAAATTTTCCTACATATATGCCTGCACATGATATAAAGTCAAAGATATTCACCAAAACACTGTTTGTAATAGGGAAAGACTGAAAATAACCGACACGTGTATTAATGGGTACTGTTTAAACATCTAGTTAAAATGAATAAATAAACAAGGCAGCTCTATTTGTACTGATTTGGAACTGTTTCCAAGGTTGCTAACAGAAACAACAAAGAGTGGAACATTGTGTGATGTATGCTATTTGTACAAAAATTTCACTTGTATCAGAAATGCCTGTACACACAAAAAATATTTCTGGAAAAATGCACAAGAAACAAATAATAGTATTGGCTTCCAGGATGGACAGCTAGGTGCTGGGGTTGGCAGAAGGGAGAGGGACATTTAATTCTTAATTCATTGTCTTTTGACTATTTTGGATTTTATACGTTATGAAATATCCTCTATTCATAATCATTAATAAAATATTTTACAAGGGGTAATATTTTGACTTCCAAATGCTATTTCCAGGACCTAAAAAGGAGGAGTATTTCAGGCAGAGAGAAAGAGCCACTGAATGCCCCCTCTGTTGGCAAAAAAGGAGAGAACGCCCTCTGCATTTTAAGAAGTGCATCTTAAAATAGTGTGTTGCAAAGTCCAGTGGGCTCAGCCCTTTATGATTGTTGGTTAGAGGATTCTCAGGGATCATTTTTCAGAAGCCAAACTGCAGTCCACGTTAACCCAGAGGGCTGCTTTTCCTGTGAGAATTTTTAGGATTTAGAGAATGTGGCTAGAAGAGCTGACAGACCCACATACCAAAGCAGGCGGGGAAGCTTCAGAGGAGTGGAGCCCATAGAGCTATTTTCTCCTGTTTACTTTCCTCATTCCTACCAGTTACCACTCCTCTCCTGGATCCAGCCTTCCACACAAGCTCCGCAGCTGAGAGACTGTCCCCTCCTCCCGTTCCCTCTCTAAGCCTGGAGCGGCCGCGGCTGGCACCTCTGCAGCTGTGACTCATTGCAAATGCTTTGCATTCCGGGATGTTCTGCAAAGTTTGGGGTCTCCCCTGTGGCTCCGAGCACTAGGCAAATTGAAAGGGAGGAGAAAGAGGCCTCGCAGCTGCCAAAACATTGCAGGGTTGAGGGGAAAACTTGTTTAGAAAACTGAAAAGGCTAGCGGCTCCCTGGCTGGGGCCTGCTGGTAACTTGAGCGGGTCTAGGGACTTCCACGACCGCAGAGGCTGTGAGTCGGTCCCAACATTGTCCCAACCCCAGGGAGGCTCCATTCACAGATCCAGAAGCACCGCAAGCCATCTGGAGACCATCTACACGTGTCCAGGAAAGACGGGATGGAAGCCACTCTGGAAAGCAGTGTATATTTCATCCAGAAATGTTGCTTGTCTCAAATACTAAAAAAAAAAAAGTGCACCTGTAATTCACCAGACTTGTTTTGCTAAGTTATTCTCCTACCCACCATCTTCAGTTGTACAGTTTATGTTTATGTTCAGGTCAATTAACATCATCTTTTAAAACAGCATTATCGGGTGGGCCACGGTGGCTCAACAGGCAGAGATCTCGCCTTCCATGCTGGGGAACTGGGTTCGATTCCCAGTGCCTGCCCATGCAAAATAAATAAATACATGAAACAGTGTTACTGCTGCTGTTTTTTCTCTCAAAGGTATGAAACCTTATGTTGAAGGTCTCGATGTTAAATGACAAACTGCTCAAGCGAATTAAATCCAGATAGGAGGGACCTGGGGGAGGGGGAAAGCCCTGCGCATTCACCCTCTCTCCTATGGAGTCCTCAGTGGAGCACAGTTTTAATTTTTAATTTTAATTTTACTTCTAAAAACATGTTTATTGTGCATTATAACATACGCACCAAAAAACCCCTGATAAATTTCAAGGTACATTTTAACAATTTTAGAACAAATTTCGAAGTATGGTATGGGTTACAGTTCCACCATTTCAGGTGTTTTCTTCTAGCTGTTCTAAGACACTGGGACCTAAAAGAAATATCAATACAATGATTCAGTAGTCATATGCATTTGTTAAATGCTATCTTCTCTTATACAACTCCTTCTTCTCCTTTGATCCTTCTCCCACTCTTTAAAGATATTTTTGGGCAATGCCCCTTCTAACTTCTACATGTTGAAAAGGGGTGTTGGCATTGTGGTATAGGGGGACAATGGTTGATGAACTTGGGGAAATTGATAACTCTGGGTTTCAGGATTTATCTGGCCTAGGAACCATCTGGAGGTTATAGGTTTCAGAAAAATAAACTTAGTGAGTGATTTTTTTAATAAAGTTTTAGTAGAGCCCTGGGTATTCTTTAGGATTACAGGAATACTCTTGTGGGGCTTGGTTTATCATGGCAATTAGCAATATCTAGGTGAAGCTTGCATAAGAGTAGCCTCTAGAATAGGCTCTCAACTCTATCTGAAATCTCTTAGCCACTGATAGCTTACTTTGTGACACTTCCTTTCTCCCTTTTGGTCAGGAAGGCATTGTCAATCCCACAGTGACAGGGCCAGGCTCATCCCTGGGAGTCATGTCCCATGTTACCAGGGAGACTTTCATCCCTGGACGTCCTGTCCCATATAGCTGGGAGGATAATGATTTTCCTTGCAGAGTTGAGTTTAGAGAGAGAGAGAGGCCACATTTGAGCAACAAAAGAGGTTTTCTGGAAGTAATTCCTAGGCATTATAATAGGTAGGCTTAGCGTCTTTGTTACAGATTTGAATTTCATGAAGGCAAGCCTCAAGATCAAGGGGCCTATTAACTTGGGACTCCCTAATGTTTCAGAGAGTATCAGGGATCGCCCAGGTGGGAAAATGTAATAGTTGCATATTTTTTCTCCAATTCCTCAAGGGATTTTGCCAATACTTTTTAATTATCTGCCCAGCATACTTTGGAGTGTATCCAGGTATTACTTTAAGCTATACAGAATTGCAAGACCTCACTCCTAATGAAGCACAGTTTCCTTTTTAACCTTTCAAATAACTTTATGAAAGTGAATTTATATACCATAAAATGCATCCACTTTAAGGATAATTTGATGAGTTTTGGCAAATACATATACTGGTTTAAGGCATACTTTGAAACCACTGGCTTAGTGGATAATGAACACAATGAAATAAACATATCATTTCTGTTGAGAGGAGGAAAGGGAGTCAGCAGTATTTAATAGTCACCTATATTGTCTTACCCCAAGGGTGTGACATCAGGATGTTAAAGTTCCTTTGCTATTAAACAAATAATAAAAGGCAATTAATTTTACTGTATCCATAGAAGAAAACAACTTAGATTTAATAGAAGAAAACAATTGAAGTGAAATGTAAAGAATTGCTTAATTATAAATTTTTTTTTCCTTATAAGAAATACTAGCCTTAAAAGATCTAAACTATGAAAAGATTCCTGAAAGTCATTATGCTTTTTTTGGACCACATTTTATACCATTCCATTTTATACATTGACCCCTTTTAAGAAAGATGAAAATCATAACATCCTCATAGTTTTTTCCATCTTCACATCCTGTCTTCCCAACTTTTGTTATTATTTTTATATTGATGAGTTTGTAACATTAACAGTCTCTTTAGTTGACAGTACATCAGTTTAATATTGACCTATAATTAAATGGTGTTTGTTCTAGTTTGCTAGCTGCCAGAATGCAATATACCAGAAACGGAATGGCTTTTAATAAGGGGAATTTAATGAGTCGCTAGTTTACAGTTCTAAGGCCAAGAAAATGTCCCAATTAAAACAAGTCTATAGAAATATCCAATCAAAGGCATCTGGGGAAAGATACCTTGGTTCAAGAAGGCCGATGAAGTTCAGGGTTTCTCTCTCAAGTGAGAAGGCACATGGCGAACACAGTCAGGGCTTCTCTCCCAGCTGGAAGGGCACATGGCGAATACAGCGTCATCTGCTAGCTTTCACTCCTGGCTTCCGGTTTCACGAAGCTCCCCAGGAGGCATCTTTCTTCTTCATCTCCAAAGGTCTCTGGCTGGTGGACTCTCTGATTCGTGGTGCTGCAGCATTCTCTGCTCTCTCTCAATCTGAATCTCTCATTCTCCAAAATGTTTCCTCTTTTATAGGACTTCAGAAACTAATCAAGACCCACTCAAATGGGTGGAG